>JAQIXP010001545.1:0-17991 GCA_034700285.1 Proteroiulus fuscus | reverse complement strand
GGGGGGGGGGGCAAGTGCCCCCCCCCCCTTAGCCAGCAAATTTTGATGTCCAGTATAGGCAGAGAAAATGGCCGCCTCCTTCCGTAATATACGATTGCCCCCCCCCCTTAGCAAAATCCTGTATCCGTCCCTGGTTCCCCGGTACGATAAAACAATTCGTTTTACTGGATTTACCGTTTTAACGTTAAAACGGTAAGTCCTGTCCTAGCTGAACAATTTTTATGTTGTCTGCTTAATGTATTCCTATGGTAAAAATTGATCAGGTGAGACAGAGGTAACTTTCTTGCCTTATACAAAAATGTCACGCGTCACTGCCGAGCAATGTAAACGCTGTGAGCCATTCCTTTAGCCAGTCCTAAAAATTAATGTACGCTACCGACCCTGAGGCGATGCTATCAAGTTAAGTTCCTATCTAAGAAATCTAAAAAGAATCAAAAGAAAGAGTGGTATATACCGTAATTTTATTTTACCTTTCATGTTGGAGACAATCGGCCATCGTAACCGTCTTCTTCATGGAATAGAACACCACGGATTTTGAATTTGTTACCCAGCGTGCAATGGGAGAGGAAAATACGCGTTGCTGATTTGCTTATTTTTTTGCTAGGTCACGCCCACTTTTAGTAATTCGTTTAAAGTACACCGTGGTTTAAAGGCATGAACGGCTTCCCATAGTTTTCGCCACGTTCCTTCTCGTGTGATAGCACAACGTGGAAATCATAAGCTATGGCGGGCATTGCCGGTCAGAGAAAGCATTCATCGGATGTAAAAGCATTATTATCAAATACTGGAGGATGGAAAAGCTTATTAATATTTACTATTTTAGCGTTAGCTTGGTTAGCTGGTTTTAGTTCGAGGCTGTTCGCAGTGATTCGATTTGAAAGTATTATACATGAATTCGATCCTTGGTAAGCATTGAACAAACCTTGCAATCATGTTTGTAATCATTTATTTGTAAGTGATATTTTTGTGTAGTTTTGAAAAATAATTGCATACAGTTCCCTTGTTCTGGGAAGCAATGGACAAGAAATAAATCATATGGCATTGTATCTGCTATCATTATTTCTGTCAATTGTGATAGCAAAATGCTGTTCAGTTGTGAACAGTGGCCTGTGACTTAGGCTACAGAATTCTGATTGTGGTTACTGCTTGAATGGTAACCTAAGGGTGAAGCTCCCTGATTAGGTCAGGGATCTAACTTGGAATACGTACTTGTTAGAACCTCATAAATGATGTGCTAAAGAAGTAAAGCTTGAGAGAAACTTAAGGAAGTACAGCTGCCCATGCCTGTTGGTAGGCCTAGTCACATTTGAGAGCTGATGAATGATGCATTTTGTCACTGACAGGGTATATACAGAGCATTAATCTCACCGATTCGGATTTCCCAAATGTCTAGCACTCCCACCTGGCCCTCTGGAGACCTGGGTCCTCTCCCAAGGTTGGCTGCCTTGAATATGGTTTCCATGGTCCCTCTAAGCTAATGCTGGCGCAGTGCTATTAAAATGTGTCATGACGGCGTTCCCTTCCTTACTGCCCAGAAAATATAATTATTATTCTTCTGCAGTTTATTTGCGGTCTTAAACTGCAGAAAACTATAGTTTTAAGTTACGTTTATGGAACAAAAAGCTTACATAATTCGTGTAGCAAACATGCATGATTTTTCTACAGTTTTTCTGCATTTTTCTGCAGCATTTCTGTAATTTTTCTGCAGTTTTTCTGTGTCACTTGAATGTAGCATTAGTGCAGAAACACTAGCAAAATTACAGATATACTGTATAAAAAATGCAGAAAAACTGTAGAAGAAAACATGAATGTTTTTTACAGAAAAACTGCGCAAATTATGTAGGTTTTTGTTCCATAAACGTTCAGAAATGTAACTTTAAACTATAGTTTTCCTGCAATTTACAACTGCAAATAAACTGCAGAATAATTCGAATTTTCTGCAGAATATTTTTGCTGGGTGCCTCCTCTTCCTCCCTTCCATACCTCAAGACCTGAGACTTTCCACTATGCCATCTGCATTTCGGCATTTAAGGTGCTTATCTGTGTTGCTCATAAAATACACCCCACCAACATCGAATCGGTTGCACTTTTGGTGATTTTAGACCGTCAGGGAAAAGCTTTGAAACTGGTGTCAGCTTGCGCAATGCTCAGTTGTTCTGGAGTTATAGCAAAAAGAAATTTTACAAATGTTGAACTAACCGATTCTTTATGACAATTAACATGAGAAATTTAAATTTTCCAATACTCCCCCTTATTATTTTTGAGAAAAACAAACTTAACAATTCAAATGAAGAAAAATAGGAAAAGAATTGTTTCATGAGATTTGTGCATTGTCTGCTGATTCTTTACTTTGCTTTTTCCCCCATTTATCATGTAAATTGTCATAAGGAATCGGTTAGTTCGACATTTGAAGTAGGCCTAATTCTTGGTAATGCTTTTGGTTCATCAATTGGAGTATCCAACCCCGAAATATATATCAGACAACTATTCTGGTCACACTGCCAGATTGTTGGTTATTCGAGAAATATGGATTGACCTCAATTCACTTTGTAGGCGTTTTTCTTGCAAAAATGAACAAGTTTTAATGTAATTAATCCTTTTTGCTGATAGGTTTAATTATCGGTCGACCCATTACATGGTCGAACATGGATTTTATAATTTTTTGAACTGGTTCGACGACAGAGCATGGTACCCATTGGGACGGATCGTGGGGGGAACGGTAGGCAAATTTCTTATTTTAAAAAAAAAACCATGATGTGGTTAACTCGCATATTTGAATATTTTATTTTTCTTAGGTTTATCCTGGATTAATGATTACATCTGGATCTATTCATTATGTATTGAATTTATTAAACATTCCCGTGCATATAAGAGATATATGCGTGTTTCTGGCTCCAATATTTAGGTAAGGACTTTCAGTACTGACTCTTGAAATGAGTCCCTAAATAGGACTATTTCCTTGCTAAATTTGAACATAAATGCTTATGTGTATTACTTAATGTGTAGTGTTTTATTTTTTGGTTTTATTTCTCTTATTTAGTGGTTTAACAGCATTTTCCACATATTTTCTTACAAAAGAGCTTTGGTCTCCCGGAGCTGGGTTATTAGCAGGATGTTTCATTGCGATTGGTAAATGTGCACAAAGTATTTTTAATAATGTTTTTGCTAACTTTCCATTATGAATTATAATTGTTTTTAATTTTTTTTTAAAGTCCCTGGTTATATCAGTCGTTCTGTAGCAGGCAGTTATGACAATGAAGGCATAGCAATCTTTGCATTGATGTTTACTTACTACTTATGGGTAAGTTCTTAAAATGCTCAAATATTAGGCATGTTTCGGCGTTGTGATCGGGTCACCGTTTCGTTACATGGTCTGAAGCAGAAGCATTTATGTGGTAACCTCCATCGTTTTGACGTGCAGAATCACAGCACGAGGTAAAAAAAATGGTTACCTGGTTGATATCTACCTAAACAGATAGATCACAGACTGAGATCATATTGTGCAGCAGACAGTTTTACAATATTTACTTGTGATAGGACTTTGTTTGGCTGAGAAGGTTGAAGATCGAACCAAATATCGAAATATCACTTTTGCTTTTGGGTTATAACCTATGATGCAGTTAATACCTACTTGTGAACTGGATCACAATGCCAAAACATGCCTACATTGACCCCTGAGGATCACATTTAGTGATGGGGAGGGACTGTAATATTATAATTTTATATATTATATTGTGTAATTTTAATTTTATATTACCATACGTCAGCCTGCATATGAGTACGTGTATATATGAGTACATGTACGTGTGTATGCAGACAAGAAACATAAATTTTGCATACGTGGGAATGTTTAAATTTCATTAAAATTTAAGAAAATAAAATGTGGAAAATAATATAGGCTAAGTAAGATATCTTCAGTTGATAGTGCTACTTATATTTTAAAGGGACAGTCCCACCTTACCTCAAGCATTTTTTTTGCAAGAAAGAGGGAAGGGGGGGGGAAGAAATCAAGAATGTAGAAATTAAAATTTAAGTTATACGAGCGTAATTACCATTCAATAGGTATTAATTTTGAAACATGCCAATGTGGACAAAAAGCTTGATAGTCGATAGTAGCCATGTTATGAGTCATTTTGTCAATCTCTCTAGTAATAAACTTGATGGTGTACAAGTTTTATGCGGAACAGAGAATGCGCATAACTATTCCAAAGCGATAAAGTGAAGCCAACTTGAACCCCCTTTGCATGCAGGGCCATTCTGTCTGGGTAGGGGACTTTTAAAAATGGCGCTAATTTTTTTTTTTGAAATATCATGATTTATGAATTACGGGGAGTCAACTGCAATTATTAATAAGACTGCCCTTCGTTATTTTTAATATTTTTAATTTTAAGATTGATTTGCCACAAAGTGGGACTGTCCCTTTAAGGAATGCATACAATGTCCCTATTACTCATGTTGAAGAATGGTTGACGAGTCCATATATTATTATCATCATTGTATTCCGAACGGAACACTAAATGTCTGCTATCTTCATTGCAGGTAAAAGCTGTTAAAACTGGAGCAATATTTTGGTCGGCCATGACTGCTTTGGCTTATTTCTACATGGTAACATATGCTCAGCTTTTATATCCAAACATTAGTAAATGAAAAGATTATTGTAAAACTGTAACGATGACGATTTATTTAGTGTGACGAGAGTAATTTCTTATATTTTAGGTTTCTGCTTGGGGCGGTTATGTTTTTATTATCAATTTAATTCCATTACACGTTTTTGTGCTACTAATAATGGGGCGATATTCTAACAAATTGTACATAGGTAAGGCTCGAATTGCAAAATAATTTGACTTGTTAATTTATTACCCATTACCCATTTTATTTCCTCTTTTTCTTTTTAGCCTATTCGACATTTTTCATTTTGGGCCTAGTTTTTTCAATGCAAATTCCATTTGTTGGATTTCAACCCGTTCGTACCAGTGAACACATGGCATCGGCAGGTAATCTTAAATATTTTTTAATATTCCAGAGTTATGAATTACTTCACCAATAATCGGGGTTCGTACGGGCCTTGATTGTGCTTGAAAAATGAACAAATGATTTCAAGGCCTTTAATTTTGATGGTGGTCCTTAAATAGCCTTGAAAATTTATTTTGATTCGGTTTTTAATTAATTTAAACTTTAAAAGTAGACCTAATTCTGCCAAAAAAAAAATGATTTTAAATTTTACTTAAAACTATAAAAAGTAAGATTTGTTATCTTGGTGAGTTCCCACTCACCTGGAAAATAAAGAAAAGTCAGGGGATTTTTCAAGAAAATTAGTGAAATGTCTCAGGGAAATGGCTGAACAAATAAATAAAAAGAAATGAAAATACGATAAAAAGCGACCAATACTAGTTTTCACTAACTGACTACAATTTGCTAACAGGTCATACCTACAAGTATGACGTCATCAGTTTAGGGGAGGGGGTGTTGCTGGTAAAATAAAGGCTGAGAGTAGCAAAATCTCAATCAGTACAGAAATATAGATTTGAAATGGTTAGGGAAATTTAGCCTAAGGAATTGGTCATGGAAAGTCAGGGAACTCAATTGGTAAATATTAGTGGGAATCCTGCTTTATTTTAACACTAAATGGACTTTTTAGCTTAAAACAAGGCATGGAAGGGTCCTTGAAAACTGAATAAATGGTCCTTGAAAATACTTGAATTTCATTTATGTGTAAGCGTACGAACCCTGAATAATTTTTTGGTGAAAAAGGGACAAGTGAGCTTTTTACGTATCATCTATTTTCTATTCACTGTGTAGGTGTCTTTGTCCTGATACAGGCATATGGCATTTTGAAGTACATTCAGTCCATTCTCTCTAAATCCGAGCTACGAACAATTTTTTATTTGGCGGCCACAGTGATTGCCGGTCTTGTGTTTACTTCTGTCGTTTTATTAACTTATGCAGGTATGAAAAGTCCTTTTCATGAAAATATCGGAATTCTTTTCTCATATACACTGTTTTTAAAAATCTATTTACATTATTTGTTAGGATATATTGCGCCATGGAGTGGACGCTTTTACTCCTTATGGGACACGGGCTATGCCAAAATTCACATTCCAATCATTGCCTCCGTTTCGGAACATCAGCCGACAACGTGGTTCTCCTTTTTCTTTGATCTTCACATTCTTATTCCTACATTTCCGGTCGGACTTTGGTATTGCATCAAAAATGTTAATGACGAAAGGGTTTTTAGTAAGGATATTTTTATTTTATTACAAAGCTTGGATTGTCTTGCTGTTAAATTTGTTGTTTTGCATGTTGTTTGAACTCGCAGTGTTGCTAACTCAAAATGAATAATATCCCTAGATCAAGCTCCAAAAAAACCCTAAGCTTATTTAAATCTGCAATTCACGACATTTGCACTATAATTGCTAATTTTTTTTATTAATTTTTATTTCTAAAAAGCGTTGTTCATTTTTTATTGAATTCTTGATAGCAATAGAAGACCATATATAAGTTTTAAAAGTAATCCTTAAAACCGTTTTCGTTAAAAATAAGAATTCTACTTTATAAAAATGCATTTGTTAGCATGGAAACTGGAATGATGCATCAATTTCAATGCTAACAAATGCATTTTTATCAAGAGAAATTACTTTTTTAATTGGATAATGGTTTAATGGGCTACTTTGAAATTTTTACATGGTTTTCCATTGCAATCGAGAACTTTTTCTCAATAAAAAATGATTTTCTTTTTCATATTTTTCCACCTTTAAAAAAAGTACTACTGAGTAGGGTAATCTACAAAAATCCCTTTATCCCTAGACATCTAGGAAAATCCCTAAATCTAGGGATAAATTCCTGGGGTTGGCAGGCTTCTGATTGACTCATCCTAAATTTTCATTGCAGTTATTTTATATGCATTGAGTGCAGTCTATTTTGCCGGTGTCATGGTTCGATT
Organism: Proteroiulus fuscus; assembly: GCA_034700285.1. Taxonomy (NCBI): domain Eukaryota; kingdom Metazoa; phylum Arthropoda; class Diplopoda; order Julida; family Blaniulidae; genus Proteroiulus; species Proteroiulus fuscus. The sequence goes on along the minus strand of JAQIXP010001545.1, from coordinate 11,051 downwards.
AATGCTCACGCTGACTCCCGTCGTATGCATCCTTAGCGCCATCGCTTTCTCGCATTTATTGGAATTGTACTTGAAAGAAGAAACTCCTCCAAAAAAATCTGATGACGATAGTGAATATGAAAGTGAAGAAGATAAAAAGCAGAATAAGCAGATGTATGACAAGGTTAGCTGACGGAGCGGACTGGCCTCGTGCTTCATTAGCTTCGGTTCAGTTTATTGTCATTTTTAGCTAATGACGGGTGTGATATCAATTACAGGCCGGCAAGTTGCGCAAGATGAAACACGAGCAAGCGAAAGAAAATAATGGTTTAGGAATGAATGTCCGTAGCATCGTGGTGGTGGCTATGGTGATGATCTTGATGATGTTTGCTGTCCATTGTACCTGGGTGACCAGCAATGCCTATTCGAGTCCGAGCATCGTGCTGGCATCGTATGGACAAGATGGGTGAGTGAGGAGTTTGTGCTATGATAAAATAATGGATAAAGCTAATTTTTTGGGTGCAGGGCACGTAATATTCTGGACGATTTCCGCGAGGCTTACTATTGGTTATCCCAAAATACCGACGAGAACTCTCGCGTCATGTCTTGGTGGGATTACGGCTATCAGATTGCTGGAATGGGAAATAGAACGACGCTTGTCGACAATAATACGTGGAACAACAGTCACATTGCCCTCGTAAATGTTTCATATCGATGGCTTAATTTACAAGTAGCGAATGAGCCAATTTGTCTAAAATTAGATAAGTGAACCGTTGTGATCCTGGAAGTGTCCCTTATTAACCTAAAGTTGCAGAAATTACTTTAAACGATAATTGTTAAAATTACAGAAGTAAAGAGTAGCGAATATCCAACAAGGTATTATCCATAAAAGTGTTAAAAGTAGCGAATGGTACCATTCGTTAGTTTCCCTTTTAAGAATTTTTATAACAATACTGTCACATTCGCTACTTTTATTTTTGCATTCACTTTATTCAACAAGAAAATTAGTGGATGTGCACATTCGCTACTTTAAACTTTACTTATTTCGCTTTCCTGCAAAGTTAATCAAAGTTAAACTAGCGAATGTGCATTTTCAAGCCTTTTATTTCTCAAATTATTTAATTAATTTATTAATTTAATTGTTTAACAAAAATTAGCACATTCCCTATAAAATATATATTGTTTCATCTTTTCACCAAATTTCAGCCTTTTTAACATTGTATATTTCCAAATTATACCTTTTCCCCCCCATAAAAATGCCAGTGTATCTAAAGCAACTTTTGCCTCATTCGCTACTTCTGTATTAAGCCATCGATATCACAAGTCATTATTGTTAACTTCATATATTGGCAAGTTAACCGCTTCTTGTAAAATTTAGGTTGGAAAAGCTATGTCATCTAACGAAAGTGCGGCTTACGAAATCATGCAATCTTTGGATGTGGATTACGTCTTGGTCATTTTTGGAGGTGTTATCGGCTACTCTGGGGATGATATAAATAAATTTCTATGGATGGTAACTCATTCGATTTTGAAGTATTTTCTTTCGTGTAAATGAAAAGTATTGATATTTTTTTTTCTTGTTAATTTAATACAGGTGAGAATTGCTGAAGGAGAACATCCTAAAGATATCAGGGTAAGAAAAACTTAATTATTGCCACCCTTGGTCTGTTTTCAAATGAGCCAGCCGCAACTGAACATGGCATTTTTCTTAACAAGGAAGGGGATTATTTCACGGAACGGGGGGAGTTTCGAGTGGATGCTGAAGGATCGCCAACATTATTAAATTGCCTAATGTACAAAATGAGCTATTACCGTTTTGGAGAACTAAAAGTAAGATTTCAGCGCTATTTTTTTGCAAGAATCTTAAAAGTTTTTACTTTGTCGTACAAGTCTGTTATTCTCGCCTTGCAGTTAGACTTTCGCGCCCCAGCTGGCTTCGATCGCACGCGCAATGCCGTCATCGGGAACAAAGATTTCACTTTGGAGCATTTAGAAGAGGCTTACACGACGGAACATTGGTTAGTTCGAATTTACAAAGTGAAAAAGCCAGAAAATAGGCTGAGGATACCGCCAGCCGAAAGGAAAGTGAAAAGGAAGAAAGTGTTTATTTCGAAAAAGGTAAAAATCTAGTTTAAAGGGACAGTCCCACTTTGAAACAATTTTATTTTAGGAAAACGAGCATGAAACATTAGAATAGGCATGGAAATTGGAATTGGATTTAAGCCTACCGATCAGTAGATAAAATATCCTGAATAAGTTGATTTGGATGAAAATTGATAACCCAAATTGGCGCCATTTTACTAATACGGTATAGCGCCCTCTACTGGATAAAAGGCATCAGTGCCATAGACATACATGTGCTAGAGGGCGCCAACAAATGACAATGCTTGCCAGTGTTAATTTTTTTTAGTGAATTCTTGATAGCAATAGAAGACCATTTTAACAGTTTTCAAAGTAACCGTTAAAATCATTTTTGTATGAAAAAAAAATCCATTTGTTAGCATTGAAAGTGGGATGATGCATCAATTTCAATGATAACAAATGCATTTTTATGAAGAGGAATTATTTTTTTTTTAAAATGGTTTATTGGGTTAATTTGATAAATTTTATATGGTTTTCTATTGCAATCTATAAAAATCCCTATATTTCATTAAAAAAAACCCTAGATTTAATACAAAAATTCGGTAGATTTCATAACAAACATCCCTATATTTTATAAAAAACTAGATTTAATAAAAAAAAAACCTAGATTTAATAAAAAAATTCCCTAGATATCATAAAAAAATCCCTAATTTCCTTTAAAATCCCTAGATTTCATAAAAAATCTAGATTTTATAGAAAATCCTTAGATTTCATAAAAGATTTCCAGATTTCTTAAAAAATTCCCTTTATTCTTAAACACGTTGAAAAATCCATTTATTTCATATAAGATCCCTACTTTTCATAAAATTTCCCTAGATTTCATAAAAAAATCCCTTGATTTCATTAAAAATCATTTTATCCTATGACATGTTGGAAAATTTCTAGATCTAGGGATAAATCTCAAAGGTTGGCAACACTTGTTAAAACCTACAGAAAAATGGCACCTAATATGTATTTTGCAAATGTCGAAATTTCTTCAATTTGGAAGCTTCGCTGCAATTATTTTCGCCATAGCCATTGATATCGAGAAAGTAGTACCATTTTAAAATTGACTTGTTACATAGTGGGACTGTTCCTTTAAGCCAACTTCAGATTTTCATGATTATCGACTTCGATGGACTGATCGATACGACATGATTGGGATCTACATCCACTTATATTTTCAGACAAACAAAAGGAAGAAGGGAACCATTAAAAACCGACCAATCGTGGTGAAGGGCAAGAGACCAATTCGATCGTCTAGTATGGAATAAACGCAATCCACTAAGTATAAAAATTTAATCTTCTCGATACCACCATGGCGGCCTTGATTAAAATCGGAACGCATCCTGCGCATCACGTGGAAATATGTTGCACATTAGTCATGTTCGTGGATTTAGATGTGGAATCCATACGAGGTTTGTAATGGGACATTAATAAAGGGGGGTAAATAATATTAGTAAGCACGCTTAAGTGTGCAAATGACCTCTTTTGGCCATTATTGATGCGGGAGAAAAGAAAGTAAAGTTTGCAAAATGTAATGTGGGAGTTGATGACAGTATAACCATTTGGGGATACTTTTTGACTACTGCCCATACCCAAACCAATTTTTGCTTTCTTTATAAGTGTAAAACTGTAACTGATTATTTTTTACGTTGAAAAGAACTTTGAACGAAAACTGAAGAGTTAATTATTGATAAATTAAACATGCACGTTTGGATTATGACGGGTCTTGTTTTCTTGTCAAGTCTTTTATTCATATCTACTAATTCGTAATAAACGGCAGATTGATCGATTCATGTGCATTCACAAGTAGCGAATGAGCCAAAAGTTGCTTTCGAGATAATAGCATTTTTATAAGACAAAAAAAAAGGTATAATTTGGAAATAAACAATGTTAAAAGGGTGAAATTTGGTGACAGATTAAACAAAATTTATATTTATGGAGAATGGGTTATTTTTTGTTATATAATTAAATTAGCAAATTAATTAAGTCATTTTTGAGATGTGTAATTTGAGAAATAAGGCTTTAAAATGCACATTCGCTAGTTTCACTTTGATTACGTTTGCAGGAAAGCGAAAAAAAAGTGTAAGCTAGAAAATGTGCAAATCCATAAGTTGGTTTTTTGAATATAGTGAATGAAAAAAAGTAGCTAATTCAACATTTGCTACTTCTAATGTTATAAAAATCCAGGTCACGAGCACTTTTTAAAAGGTAAACTAACGAATGGTACCATTCGCTACTTGTAACTTTTAGGGATGATACCTTGTTGGATATTTGCTACTCTTCACTTCTGTAACTTTAACAATTATTGGTTCAAGTAATTTCTGTAACTTTAGGTGAATTAGGGACACTTCCAGGATCACAATTGTTCACATATTTCATTTTTGAAAGAATGTCTCAGTACGCTACTTGTGAATTAAGCCATCGATTTCATCTTCATCGAAAGCAAAGTGTGTGCAGAAGCATCATGGCGATGGTGAACATTTTGAAGAAGAATACTGCATGGTAATTTTTAATAAATTTCTTTATTAGTATAATAATGTTTGGGGTGCATGAGTTTTTCAGAAATGAGATTGCCATTTTGTTTATTTCTTCCGTCGTCTTTTAAACTTCTTCCTCGTCTTCATCAAAGTCTTCTGTAAAACTTTTCCGACTTTTGTCTCTCCATACAAATTTGTAATTGTTTTCTAACATTTTTTGACGTTGAGCTTGTTCGGCCATTTCTTCGTTTCCTGCCTGAAATGGAATTGGTCATTTAGTGAATGAAGAATCTGCCTTATTTACGTGTTAAACCTTATTGCCCTCTCTCTCTCAAAATAATTAATGGGACAGTCCCACTTTGCGACAACTGAAGCTTAAAATTAAGATTATTAATAATAAAGAAGGGTAGTCTTATTAATAATTGCAGTTCCCCTATCATAATTCAAAAATCACGATGTTTCCAAAGAAGATGATAGGCACCATTTTTATAATAATCCCCCACCCAGGCAGAATGGTGCTGCATGCAAATGGGGATTCAAGTTGGCTTCACTTTATCGCTATGGGATAGTTATGCACATTCTTGTTTACGCAAAAACTTGTTACACCATCAAGTTTATTACCAGAGGGATTGACAAAATGACTCCCAACATGGCTACTATTAACCATCGAGATTTTTGTCCAAATTGTTATGTTTTAAAATTAATTAAAATTGAATGCTAATTAGAAATTAAATTTCAATATTTATGCTCGTCTTGTTTTCCCCCCACTTTTTTGCAAGAAATGCTTGAAGTAAAGTGGCACTGTCCCTTTAATATTTTGGAGTTTATACTTGCCAATAATTTAATAAGAACTGTCTGAAGTTGGTTCGATTCATCTTCATTGAGAAAGTGGAATTCTTCTCCATCTTCATCCAGATAACCGGATGTTATTATTTTCACTTCAACTTTATTTCCTATTTTCCAAATGAAAAACAAAAACTATTTAACCGATCCTGTTACCATATCATCGTTTTTCCATTTAACAAACGTACCAACTCCCGATTGCTTGAGCTGGTCTCTGAAAGCTTGTTCGATTGCAGTCAGATCTCGGGGAGTTTTTTCGTTCGGCTGATCGGTTTCGACAGCATTGTCGCTTTTCAGTTTTAAAACTTTGAGCATTTCTGGCGTTACTTTTTTCATTTTTAATTTTAGGGAATTTCTTGAGATGGCTGATTCTTCGTCGTTCTTATCTTCTAGCGGAAATAGTTTCATTACCAATTACTCCACATGACTTATTTAAATTTGTAACAAAATTTTTTTGGAAAATAATCTCACCTTCTGTTGTGGCTGGCTCCATTTGTAAGCTCATCTTTTGTGTAACAACTTCTTCCGACCGATCCTCCTTCGAGTCTTAAAACGTGTGTAACATGACAAAAATTAGTTTAATTTGTAAAAATTCCATTTTTTTTGGTCACTAAATGAAACGTTTTTACATACCATCAGTTGGCAATTTCTTTTTACTTTGATCTTGATTAAGAATTGCATTTTGCAAATTCCATAAGGCTTCGTTAGCGTTATTTAGATCTTGCTCAGCTTTGTCCAGTTGTTTTAATAACTGAGTTAAAGTGGTTACTAATTTACCAAAAGTTTCATCCTTAGCATTTTTGTTGGGTTCGTTTGTATCCTTTTCAGTTTCTAACTGCACAAAAAGCCACATTTAACAAATTAACCAAATTTTTTGCAGTTTATGTGCAGTCTTAAAAAGTTTAGGAAACAAAAACCTACATAATTTGTGCAGTTTTTTCTTTAGAAAACGTGCAATTTTTTTCTACAGTTTTTCTGCATTTTCTATACAGTATTTTTGTTATTTTTCTGCAGTTTTTCTATATTGCTAGAATCTAGAAAAAATGCAGAAACACTGTGGAAAGATTACAAAAAATGCTGTAAAAAAATTGCAGAAAAACTGTATAAAAATTGCAGAAAAACTGTACAATAATGGCAAAAAAACTAAAAAAAAAACGTGCACAATTTTTACAGAAAAACTGCACAAATTATGTAGGTTTTTGTTTCATAAACTTTCGGAAAAACTACTGTTTTTCTGCAGTTTAAGACTGCAAATAAATTGCAAAAAATTTGAACTGGGAATTAACTATTATTTTCACATTAATCTTACGACTCATTACCTCCTCATTTCCTATCTTTTCTTCCAATACTTTTCCGAGTAATTGCAATCTCTCTGCCAGTTTTTCTACAGTTAATACTTGAGATTCTAAAAACGAAATTGAAGGGAAAGTCCCACTTTAAAAGAAGGAAGAGCATAAAAAAATATGAAAGACATGGAAAATGCAATTTGATTTGAGCCCACCAATCAATAAATAAAATGCCCTGAATACATGGATTTGGTTGAAAATGCAAAGCCCAAGTAGGCGTCATATTACTGATAGTATGTATCGCCCTCTACTGGATAAAAGGCATCAGCTCTCATGAAACACATATACATGCATGTCCTAGAGGGCGCTACCGAACTACCAGTGTCTGCTGAAATTATGAAAATGGCGCCTAACATGTATTTAGGAAAAAGGTCGTGATTTCTTTAATATGGAAACTGTTGCAATTATTATTGTCACATCCATTCATATCCAGTAAGTATGAACAATTTAAATATTACTTGCTACAAGGTGGGACTTTCCCTTTAAGATTTTGAATTTCATATGATTGTAAGATTATTGTTTTCATGGGACCGAATAAAGGATTTTAGTTCTATTTTCTCACCTTCTTCCTTGTCAATTTCAGTTTCATCGGATACGTCGGCGACACTGAAGCCGTCTCCATCAGATTCAAACTGGACATTAAATGAGTCGAGCAATCCCTCTATTGGACCTTTACTTGTGTCGACTGCAAAGGAAAATGTCAAAGAACTGTTGAGTTATCACAAATTCTACAGTTTTCAAAACCCAGTTTTTCCCTTTTTAACTTAAACGGGGCATATTTTCCTAGCTAGACGACCAAATCCATTGGATTAACCAGTAATTTTGATGCAATTTGCTCGTACTTTTCTTGAATTTTACGAAAAGAGTTAGTCTGTTTTAATGTTAATCACTCATAGAAAATTTGGGAACACTCTCGCTTCTGAACCAAAGATGGTAGAAAGAAAACAAAAATACAAAAATGCAGTGAATTCTTATATCTACTACTCCTACCTATTCTTAACTTATCAATAAAAATGAAATATTAAAAAAAATAACATATTGTAACAAAAAAAAGAGAAAATCTACCACCTCTCCGAAAAAAAAAACCATTATGTTTACTGAAACGGGAATAAGCAGGCCTGGTAGGCGAATAAATTATGAAAAATTTCTGTATTTTGTTATGCATGTGCGATATTTGGTTCCATTAGGAGAGTATTCCCAAATATAAATTTTTTAAGAAGTCCGCAAATTTGCCGCCATTTAATTTAATTTAAGTAAAGCTAGTAGAATGAAAAAAAAATACAAAAATGTAGAGAATTATCATAATGTAGTACACAGTGAAAGCCTTTTTTTAAATAATTAAAACATTTACAAAAATAAATAAATACTTGGAAATGATACTGAAAAACATTTACCACCTCAGGAAAAAAAATTATTACAAAATAACCATTTCATTTATGCAAAAAAGGATTTCCCAGCATTTTAGCTGAATAAATTTCCTAAATTTTTGGTATGTTTGACATTCCTTTATAGTTTTTATTTATTTTTTTTTTTTGGAAAATTGCAAACCACGATTTTTGAATTAAGATTCCTAAAAAAAATACAAAAAGTAGAGAAATGTCAAAAACGCTAAAAATGTAGGCCATTTATTCAGCTAAAACACTGCGAATTCCCTTTTTGCATAAATAAAACAAATTTTGTAATAATTTTCTTTCCGTGAGGTGGTAAATGCTTTTCTGTGTCATTAGAATGCATTTAATTTTTTTTTAAAAATGTAATAATTATTTCAAAAATACGCTTTCACAGGGTCCTAGATATTATAATTTTCTACATTTTAGTATTTTTGCTTACTTTCTACTACCTTTAGTTAAAAAAATGATTTAGAAATTCAATCTCTATGGGCATTTATTTTAGCATTAGTGAAACCCCCTTATAAAGGTTCAACAGTCAAAATGGCAATCATTCATTTAAATTATTTTCTTGGTCATTGTCAGCACAAGTCTTCAAATTTATTGCCATTAATTTATATTTTGCGAATCTAGATGCTAATCAATTTGTGATGCATGGAAAAGCACGCAAGGGTTTATTTAACAAATGGCATGCAAAAGTGAATAATTTGTAGTTATGTATGATGACTTTTGCTACAAGCCATTTGTTACGCAAATGAGAAATTCGTTCCAGAAGAAAAATGATTAATTTTAATCGCTAACATAAATCTCCAGCTATATGCATTACATTTTACCTATATCAATGGAAAAGGGGATTGTTGCCTTTTATTCCGCACCTTACGGTACAAATGGGGGTGGGGTGACTTTATTACAAAAGTGCAATTGATATTTGTTTAGATTATTAATATGGATTGCAGAACTGATCCAACTAGACTCCAACGAGGATTAAATAGAAAGCAATGAGCCTGGCCTCTAATCTTTTACTTTCTCAGTAAGGGGTCAAAACATGATAAATTGGGAGTAAAAATCAAGCTGACCAGGGTTTCATACTGAATACCATAGAACTATAGCTCAAAAAGTTGGTAAACTAACCCTCATTGAGTAAACTAAGTGGTAATGACTAAATCGATGGCTTAATTGAGAACTAGCGAATGAGCCAGAAGCTACTCTCTAGATAACAAAGTTTTTATGGGAAAAAATATAATTTGGAAATAAATAATGTTAAAAGGCTGAAACTTGGTGAACAGATGAAAGGAAAAATATTGATTATAGGGATTGTGCTAATTTTTGTAAAATAATTAAATTAGTAAATTAATTAAGTTATTTGAGAAATACAAGGCTTAAAAATGTACATTCGCTAGTTTGACTTTGATTAAGTTTGCAGGAAAGCGAAATAAATAAATTAAGAAGTAGCAAATGTGCACATCCGTTAGTTTGCCTTTTCATTAAAGTAAATACAAAAAAGTAGCGAATGTGACTTGTTTTGTTATAAAAATCCATGTCACGAGCAATTTTTATAAGGTAAACTAACGAATTGTACCATTCGTTACTTGTAACTTTTAGGGATGATACCTTGTTGGATATCTGCTACTCTTCACTTCTGTTACTATTTAAAATTTTTGGTTTAATTAATTTCTGTAAGTTTAGGTGACTTAGGGACACTTCCAGGATCACATTTGTTCACTTATCTCATTTTTGACAAATTGGCTCATTCGCTACTTGTGATAATTAAGCCATTACAAGTGATTTTTTGCAAAAGGTATGTACTTTTATAGTTGGTTATAAACTGAGGTAGTGCAAAACCATTTTTGGTGAGCGTACACTTACTCTTTTCATGATTTTCCGGAATTTTGCTCTCGTCTTCCCGTTTCCCATCTTCCCGTTCCTCCTTGTGCCGATTCAATTCTACGTATTGCTCTTCCTGCTTCGTAAGCCAGGCCTTCCTTTTTTCCTCGATCAACTTTTTATCCTCTAAAATTTGATTCAAAAATGTTAATTTTTGATTGATAAATTGTGAATAATTAGCGCTTAATGATAAAATAGCGGACCTTCTTCTTGTTTTTGAAACGATTCGTACTGCGCCAAAGTGAGTACGGGATTGCAAGTAATCAGGCGAGGCGTATTGGTCGGAGGTGGGCGCAAGTAGGGATGATGGCATACTCTAGTGGTATGTACCGTGATGATGTAGCGACACGATTCTGGTTCGTCCACTTGGGATATGTAATCTCCGGCCCCATCTTCGCATAGGAACTTCATAATATTTATAAATGGATTTTATAGAGCTAAAGGACCAGTCTCTTATTCCAAAATCAAACCCTCGCTTACTCTGACTTCTGCTCGCCTCAATATGCCCGTGACCTCACACTTACTACCGTTAACGTAATATTGACTATGGTAACGCTGAAGGCGGTTACGACTGGTTTCGTCTTCCTGAAATAGTGAAAATTGGATAAGAAATACTAAAATTTACTGCATTTAAAAATAGGCGTCTACACTAGAAAATAGCTTGGGGTCGATAAGATTCAAAATAAATCTCCAGTATATTTTCAATGGTACCGATGTTGCATGCGTACTGCAGTGGATGATTCGATGTCGTATGCATACTACAATAAATGAATTGGTGTAGTATGCATACTACAATACATAAAATCATGATTTAGGAAACTGTGAGATTGACAAAATGATCATTTTTGAATTTCTATTTAAATTCTACTTTTCAAGGCATCGGTTCTGAAGATCAGAAATCGTAGATTGAAAAATCACGATTAATAGGCCTCTTAAGGGGGCTGTCCACACTTTTAAAAAATGCATGCTCCTATGGGAATCTCCATGTTAACTAACGGTACATATTA
>JAQIXP010001544.1:0-17994 GCA_034700285.1 Proteroiulus fuscus | reverse complement strand
AAAATCGATAACTACATTCAGAATGCATGTGACGTCATAATCATGCATCAGTTTTTAGTAAATTTAATAATCTTTGACAAAAATCAAACCCCATTGTTGAACTTTTACTTGTTCTTGAGTTAGAACAGTTTGATGAAAACGAATTTAACATTGAAATCCCCATAGGCCCATGCTGTTAAAAGTGTGGACAGCCCCCTTAAGCTACAAAAATAACTTTTGAAAAAAAATTAATTTCTACCCATTTGAGTCAATTTCATACAAGTAAATGTCAGTAAACCAATCAAGGAAATAAGGAAATTTGAGCATGAGCTGATTCTGAATTTATTTTAAAAAACTAACTTTGCCAAACTAAGACTTTTATGGCTTTATGACATGATAGACACAATGACTGTGCGATTAGAGTAAAATAAACCTAATAGATCTGATTTTTCACTTAAATTAACATTTCAATAACATTACAAACCTTCATTTTCATCTTCACCGTCTTTGGACTTTACAAGACTTTCGTCGCAATTGTTATTTTCCTCAATGGCACCTCCGACCGGCGCTTGCCTCTGTTGCGACGTTAAATTCTCTACACATTCTTCCACTTTGCTTGATCCCTCCATAATTCCATTGCAATTTCCGTTGGAAATACTCTCTGACAAATTAATTTCATTGTTGGCATTTGCGTCTAATAGATTCTGCACGTCAATTCCCTTGCCATCCACCAAAGGTCGCCGCTTATCCCAGTCCGGGTGCCCTTTATTATTTCCAAAACTATAATTATTGTCCCTCATCTTCTCGCTATCGTAAGGCAATGGTAGTGAAATTCCATTTGTGGGTCCCCTGTGAGCATTGTCGGTAACGTCGGAGCCCTCGGAACCAATTTCATTGGTAACGGTGGCGGGAGTAACCGCCGCACTGGAAGCGTTTATGTCAGAGGGAGTGGATTCATCCTCTGGAAAAAGAAAGGCTGGCGGAATCTCAATTCTTCTGCTAGAAGATGGGTGGATTCCAGAAGTGTTGGTGCCTGCATTCGTTTCATTGTTTGGTCGCAACGTGTTGACGGTCAGTGAGGAATTACTTCCGTCGGCTTGCTTTCGAATGTTAATAGAAGAGCTCGAAACGTTGGACGTCAACGAACCTTTTAATTTTGGAGGTTCGACTCCACTTTGCTTCTTGATAGTTAAAGGTTTCGGCTTGATCGGTAATTCGTTAAGGGTGGGCCTCTTCTGAGGGTTATCTTGTTCCGATTTCGTAATGGGAGAGCTCTGCTCGTTTGCGTTGGTCAAAGTATCCGGCTCCAAGCTAGCAGGAGACACGGTATCGTTGTAAAACTGGTTGACATTTTTTATATATTGGTCGAGGGCTCCGTTGTTCACTTTCCTGGTGTACGTATTTGCGATGACCGTCTTGCTGGCATATCTATTGAAAATAAGTAAATAAATAAAATATAGTTTCACTAATGCTAGGAGCCAAGTATGTTGACTATTAAAACATTTAAAACATATCACAATTTTAGTTTATTGATTATACAAGGATGCTACACCCTTTAAAAATTTTGTCTCAGAGTTTTCCAAGTATTTTTCCCCCAAATTTTCAAGGTTTCTGAGATTTTTTTTAACCGTGCACCCAAAGTGCAAATATTCATTCCTTTACCTTATACTTAATAACATTAAAAACAATAATTATCTTGAACTGAATTATCTATCTTGAAATCACAATTTAATTTCTGCATTTTCTGAGAAACTTTTGCTGCGTTTGAACAATGGCCATTAGAAACCAGAAAGTTTGACCAAAGTTTTCCCTGAGTTTTGTGCAAGAGTTGCATCTTCCCTGAATTTTCCAGGTTATGTAGCAGCCTCGTGATAGGTTGTTTTCAAAATAATAGTGTATTTACTATTTCAACTAATGTTTTTTCAATAGAAGTTTTGCTCACAACTTCACCACCGTTAATTATTTTCAAGAGAATAAAAATAATTTTTGACAAAAAAAATCGTATTGAAAGTATACATCTTTCAGCATTTTAACAATTATTTACATGAAAACTATTTGATGGATTGCACTGCCACTTTTAGAATAACAATGCATAAAAATCAATTCAAGTTAATCATTTTGGCTAGAAAAATCATTTCATCTTTTAATGACTATGTTGCATGTCCTTCACTGACACGCTAACAACATTTTAACAGTTATATGCACATTTGAATAAGTGTTGAAATCTGCTTTTACTAATATATTTTTATGTGCCTATTTTTTTATAAATTCGCTTATCAAAAATGCCATGCACAAACTTATATATCCACAATTTTTTTTTATAACATGAGTATTTTTTACAATTACGCTCGTATATATATATATATACGAGCGTATATTACTTCCCTAAACAAATATTTTCTTTTAAACATTATATCTTCCAGGTAAAATATATCAGCGATGCAAGTATCCAGCTGATGCACTTAAAAGTTACTCAAATAACATGATTTTCCAAAATGAACTGTTAAGAAAACTATTAAGCAACCTACTTTCAATACATTTTTCGGAAAAAAAGCCATTGTTGGCATCTCAAAAGAATCCATTTCCTGACTACATTTCCATTCATTTTTTCTTTTAAATACTGAAACAGTTTTTTCCCCAAGAAGGCAGGATTGTTAAGGATTCTAAGGACCATTTGTATTATTATTCTCCACATCAAAATTCAGTCGTATTAATAAACAGGGGGAATAACATATTAACAATCCAGCAGAATGCATCCATTTCCTAAGGCATTGTTTGCTATTGTCCCAATTTTTTTCTTGTAAATGGCAGTATAAGCCATTAGCATTACCATGGCAATGAAAACTAATATCCATTTGACTACTCTTGTCATTCTGCTCATCATATAAAGGAAAATAACCATATAAGGTAACACAAGCGCAAATTTAAAAAAAAAACTCATAAAATGAAATGTATTTAGTTGAATATGGATTATTTTGATAAGGTTGGAGCAATACCCACTAAGACCAAAATGTTATCAAAGTTATCAGTATTCTGCCTAATAGATCCTACAATTGCATTCGCCTCTCAAAATTTGTTACCCAAAATGACAATGTATAATATTACAAATATTTTTTGCTGGAATATACAGAGTATGTGTATTGCTTCGAATCTTGGAACAAAGAACTTATCAGGAGAATGTAAACCAAATTCACATTATAAGCAAGCCCATATTACCTGTGATTTCCAGTCTGTTGTCCATTGCCTTGAATTGCAATAGTGGAATCAGTATCTTGTCCAGCATCCAGCTTCCCAGCAGCTCTAGCCTTATCGGTCCCGCCATGGGTCTGGCGAGGAGGTGGAGTTGGTTTCTGAGGGATGCAAGGCTTGGGTGGAAGTGACGGTTTGGGTATGCCGGATTCTGTGGCGCTGCCATCGGACGTTTCCGACCCGTCAGCATTGCTGGCTTGAGAATGCTGCAGGTCCGTTTCGGACACTTCGCGCAGCACTCCTTGTGGAGTGGTGCCGAGCGTATGAGGAGTGACCGGCAGAATCCTTGTGGACGAAGTCTGGTAAATAGTGGACGGACGACCGGCCAGCACTTGACTGGAGGAAATAGCCTGAACGGGAGCCTTGATGTGATGAACAAGGCTGGCAGGTTGTGCAGTCCCATCCTTCTGCACCTTCATGGTCGTATTAGAGGATGGCGGAGGGATGTATGGGGGCGCCACCAGCATGGGTGGTTTATTCGGCACTTGGCAGTGATTATTGCTATTGGCCAATGAAACTGTAGACGAGTAGGCCGTGCCATACTGCCGCGAAGGTGAGAAATTGCCAGTAGATGCCAGCACTTTCGCAGGGTCCAAAGGAATTGCGACAGAATTTGGCAACATGGAAGGCTTCCCCTGCGACACTGCAGTGGCATGAGCTTTGGAAGGCGCATATGCCGGGATGCTGTGCACCGTCTGGGGTGATAATCCCGAAGAAGGCGGCTGTTGAGGTGAAGGAGGCTGGGGTCGGCCATTTTGACTTACTGTTAGTTTCTCGTCAGGCTTTTTCGATGGCTGAGTTTCTGGAACAGAATTTTTCTGTCCTGTCTCGCCTTCGTTCGGAACGCCGTCTTCAGTCTTTGCACCGTACTTGGCAGTAAATTTCGTATTGTAGGGTAGGGTCTGGTATTTGGGATCATTCTTGCTCGGATGAAACTCGGGAAGTTCCTCTACGATGGTCTTACTGTTCAGTTTGGTGTGGAGATCGTCAAGTGCACGTTCCTGCTCGCTCGGAGTGTGCTGATACGGTTCCACGGCAGCAATATTCGATGATAGCGGTCGACCACGATTCTTCTGATTGGCTATCAACTGGGCCTGCTTGGCTGAGGCCGCTGCGTTTATCTGATTGGACAGCTGCTGATTGAGCAAACGTTTCCGGTGTAGCCGCTGCTGCAGTTCGGCGATTCGCTTGTCAATACGTGCCATCTCCTCTGTACGCTGGTTGAGGATTTCACGTTGTTGGGCCAATTTGTTATTCTGCTGCTCGTTGAGCTTGTTGCGAAACTGGAATAAAAAATCCAATTTTATAAAAAACTTTTCCAGAAAAGCAATTTACCACGATTTCATTTGAGAAATACAACGGATATAAAATAAAAAATAGGTTTTGGATTTAATGTAAACTAAACCACTTATAAGTTTTCAAGAAGATATAAAACTAATAATTATAAGCAATGATTGCTATTATCAGCTAACCTGCAATTTTTCAACATGCATTTTTGGCTCTTTTATACGATTATACATCATGTATTCTGGAAAACGTGAATTTTAACTACATAAAGTAGCATTGTACGATTTTTTTTCTTGCATGCCATTACGCAATAGAATAGTCTGATGTAGCTTGCTCAAATTTGTCAGAAAATCAATTTAGGAATGGCATTTAAGCTTTAAAAAAGTAGAAATTATTCTTGATTGTGGGAAACCTTATGCCAATTGCTTGTTGCTATATTGAATTGCAGGGTCCATAGAGAAATAATATTGGTAAATGCAGTACATTAAAAGTACACCATTTCTCTGCAGGAAATTCAGCTTGCAAGCACAGCAAAAAAGGTTTCACAGTAAACTGCAGAATTTTTGGAGTTGTGAAATACTGAAGAAAACCTGCAGTCCCAATAAAAATTTTTTTTGGAAATACTGCAGGTTTGCATCAGAAAAACTTATGAAAAATTGTTGTTTACATCTGAAAACTACTGTTTTTCCACAGACATTTTGATGTTTCATTTCCCCAGAGTTACACACCGCTTTTTTTCTGCAATTAGCATTTCAGATTCAGAATACAATTCAAAATGATAAAACTTTTTTTTCAGATTTAGGCCTACTTGTACTAAAAGCTTTTAAGCAAAATGAAACTACATTTAGTAACAATGATTGTCACGTTTAATGCTACACTTATAAACCCCCAATCTTGACAATTGGGTAGCACAAGATTGAATAGTTTCCTCACGTCTTCGCCATTTTTCTCTACTTAAACAGAAAAGCTCAAATAAGCGTGGGAATCGGCGGTCTATCCCGGAACCTGTAGCACATCTCATCAGCAAGAAAAGGTCGTTGTGCGATTTCGTTTGAGCACTGGCCAAACGTATTACATACCAATAATTCCCTCCTGAGTTTTTCTAATTCAATAGCAGCCGCCGTGGGCTGCGCTCCGATGCCCACTCCGTTAATCCGTCCTTTTCTTACTTCCTCCAGCTGCTTGGTCAACTGTTCCACTTTAGCCACGGCTACGGACAGCTCCTTCTCTTTGGCGTTAAACAAAGAGCGAATTGACTCCAGTTCAGTTGCTACAGAAGAGAAAAACATGAGAGCAGAATGTCAAGAGAAGATTCTCAATCACTATGGGAGACGATAGTGTGGTCATGCTGAAAACATAAAATAGCTTATGATGGTACCAGCATTTCTTTTAAAATGGGAATACTTGTCAGATCAACCTTTGTTCAATTTTAGAAATGTACATAAGCTGAATTTCCAAATTCCTACAAATATTTCTTTCATTGCCATTTTCAATATATTTGTCTCCTACTGTTGAAAGGAGCTTATGTAGTTTACAATTCTGTGTGTGTGGGTTTCAATATAGCTTGTCAACTACTGTAAATTTCTTTCAAAACTCATATGCAATGCAAGCGAACTAAAGATTATAGGTAAACCCAGCTCAACATGATGTTGCTGTAATAATACTAAACAACACAAATCTTGGAAACTGCTTGAAAGTGAAAAGCAGTTACAGTACTTAGCTCAATTTCAAGTTTTTTAAACATATATGTTCAATATTTATATAAAAATAGATGTTGAAGGGGAAAGGGCTGGCAGGGGATGGGATAAATTTTTAAAAAATTTTTGACTTTTAAAATTGCAACAATAGTTTATTAACTAAATGAACAGATGCATAAAATAATATTAGCTCCCAGTGTTGCCATTGCGCATTGCTTGCATGCAACAGGTACTGAGTTAATTGGAGCACCATACATAACTGACTTCATAAGGAGGTGTACATATAGGTCTAGCAAACTATCAGCACATTCGAGAACTCATCCGAAAAATCATCAGAACTCTTCAGTGCTCAACAAAATGTTCATAAATAGCACCGATGAGAAAGTGACGTCAATTATGATATAAATAAAAACGACTTCCCAGTAACCTCGGATATAAAAAAGATTTCCAATTTTTAATATTTTTTTCCCCTTTTTGTATATTTCAAGGCGAGCAACAATCATGGCCCAATACCAAAATACGACCACTGGTTTATAATCTTGCATAATTGCATCATTTGCCTGACAATTTAACGAGTTACTAAAGGAACCCACGTGATACAGGTACGAATAATTCAAGTATATCCTGGGTTTCAAAACACTATGCTAGAAAATATAATTTTCAAATACATTTATAAGAAGGTAATAGGTATGACCCATAGTCCTGAAGATGTACAGTTACCAAATGCCCCAATTTTAGATCGGCAAATAACGGTACAAGTAATTAAGGCTTACACGAGTCTGAAAATATTCAGCTAGCTAGAGAATAATGAAAAGTAGTCTAGAGAAGCTATGAATAAATAAATATACCTATAGGCAACTTGCGAGTAATAATAAGACAAATCCAAGACTGATGGTATACCATGAGACAACCGTATAATGATACACGGAAATGCTCGTGGAAATGTCATTAGCTTTAAACAAGTCTCAAAATGATGCCCTGGTGCCGCAGACCTTATAATCATGCCTAATGCATAAAACTGAGTTCTAATCTGAGTTATCGGCAAGCCTCGATTTTCCGTTGCGGCGCATCCTCGCAAAGAAAAGCGACATGTGGCATAAAAGTGGCATATGTTGCACGGCTGAAAAGATAGAATGTTTAGCAATAGTTATATTTTGCTATCTACAGCATATATTCCCTCCTGGGGGCAATATGGTTATGCCACATGCGTTCGCTTATTCATTTCCAACGATACTCTTTAATAAAGTCAAGTCTGTAAACACGCAGCATCTACGCCACAATATCTATATTGCTGCGAAGAAATCAGATTTAAGATTCGCTCCTATTAACACCCAGAGAGATAAAGTTGGGGAAAAAAATGTACCAGAGTCGTTTGCAAATATACCTCTGGGGCCAGCATAAATAAAAAAGCATTTTTCAAATTACACCGCAAGAAGTTATGGGTAATTCCCAGAGCGAAGGCATTGGCAAACCGCAGACAGGCAATTTAAAGAAAAGTCGTTCTTTCATCAGAAAAATGCAGCCAAAGGTTCATTTGTGAGGAACGTGCAGATTCGAAGAATTCTGCGAGCAATTCTTATAAAAGGTATTCGTGCCTGGAAAACAAATAAGATACCTTTTAAGCAAATTACTTCAAAGTTTGCAAAAATTTTAAATGCAATTATTACGGCATGTGCCTCGAAAATCTTGACTTTTAGAAAAACAATGACTACATGTATGTAAATTCTAGCACTTTTCTTCCTATGCATTATACTGCAGATGACATTACTACATGTATGAACATTAGTATTCTGTAAGATTAACTCTGAATAAATAACACTCGTGCTAAGCTAATTATGGAGAAAAGAATCTGTGATGAATTACGGGTTTTAAAAAATTCAGAAAGTAAACAATGGCGCTTGTTTCAGAGCTCATTGCTCATTCCTGTCACAAACTGCATGAAAGAGGGGTTTTGCAAACTAACTTGAGGATTTCTAAAAGTAATGCAATTAAGCAAAATAAAATAAATTTAAATAAAAGAAAAATTAAAAAATTCTTTTCTTTTTAGGCCTACCAACGGAAAATAGTGAGAAAAAAATGTAATGTATTTCCCAAACTTTCACGATCATTTTCAGGCTAGTAACCTGAAGAAAATAATGAAGGATCTGTACAAAATGAAGTTTGCCGAGGAGCTGTAAATGACGTCATGAGGAAGAGCCATCAATTAGGCACTTCAACATGGAACAATTATGCATTTCAATTATGCACATGGAACAATTGAAGATCAAAAACCACATGAGTTAATTCATTACTTAAAATGAGATATTTACATAAAATTGTAACTAAAGTGTTGTTCTATCAGCTAAGTCAATCAAAAGTTGGAGTAAGATAGGAAAACATTGCTCATTTTGACCAATGAAGATGAAAAATGCCAGGATCACTATGCACAAAATTTTGGGCATTACATACCCAAATTTGGGTATAGATTTAAAGTGGACTCAAAACAGGTATATTTCCTTCAATGGAACCAAAATGTGAAGGTACATTCCAGTGCGCAATTTTCTATCTTAAAAATTAAGCTCAGAATTTTAAAATACTTAATTTTTATGCAATAAATCTCGATTTTCTTGAAATGCATTTTTTCTCAAAACTAGGAATTTGCACTCAATATGGTTTTTGATCTCAGTTTATCAAATATTCTGCATTATGAACTTGCCATGTAACGTGTTGGCTATTGGGCAAGTTCTGCCTGATGATGCTATTCTTTTCTTGTTCAATTAAACATTTGTAATATTTTATATTTTAGTATGAAATAACTACACAGAACATAGATGTGAAATTTTGAAAAATGTATTTTTTCTCACTAAACTGGCTGATGGTTATTATTAGGCCTACTAATGACTACCGTTCCTGAGTCCTAACGAACCATTAGCCATTTGGCCATTTGTCACATTGCATCAGTGGCAAATAAGGAATTAAGACCTTAGGGTATAATTCCAGAAACCTTATTTTTCATAAAAATTTCTTTCTAAGTGCAACAAATCTTGAGTTACTACACAGATAAATTGCAACTCGTGATCGCATCCCTGCATGCTGCTGGAGTCTGGGTTAATAATTATGTCTTTACGCTTTCTCAGTGTAAAATGTCCAGAGGCGCCATGCACTACTACCTTCCGGCCTTTCATTATCAGTTCTACAATGTGGATCCAGCTCTTCAGTAAATGTTTCGCAAAGCC
The DNA here is from genome assembly GCA_034700285.1 of Proteroiulus fuscus. Classification (NCBI taxonomy): domain Eukaryota; kingdom Metazoa; phylum Arthropoda; class Diplopoda; order Julida; family Blaniulidae; genus Proteroiulus; species Proteroiulus fuscus. Next base: position 8,567 of record JAQIXP010001544.1, on the reverse strand, counting down.
ACTACACCGAGATTAATTACATTCCCAAAACTGCAGCCAAAATGCGCAGATAGTGCACCAAGTGCTGGCAAAAGAAAGATTAAATGCTCTCCTCAAGGAAACTAATGCTGCTTGATTGTTGGATCAATGAGCCTAGGCACGACTGGTTGGGCACGATGTAATTAAGCGCAACAAAAGAAGAATTAAAACAAATAATAAGGCTGCTGTTGAGGCCAAGAAAATCAATGAGAATCAACAACAGTTGACTCATTACGGCACCTAAACAACACTTTACGGAGTTTGGAGGGTACCTGAACGGGAATGGTTTAGGGCAGGTAGGCCTATACTAAACTTATGTACACGTTTCAATATAGCTAAACTAACAATCATAAATATCATTGCAGAAAATACATCAAAACTCTCACATGACTCAATTTTGGAACAAAAATGAGCTGTGGCACATTATTGTTCAACTTAATTGCACACCTCAATTTGTTTTCTGAGATTAGCTCCAGCAGAAACTACATTTAATAAAACTATTGGCAATACGAGCTTGTACAAAACGTGTTTGGTTTGGAGTAAAACTATATTAGTACATGAGCCTTCATTATATTAACTTTGTATTGTATTACGTCCAGTCAATTTGGTAGGTAAATATTATTGCCAAAGAAACTACTGCAAAATTCATATTGTCTAGACAGACGTTTTTTTTAGATATTACATTACTAGGTGTCTAAACCTCGAAAATAGCAATTTGACCAAGTCAATTCGCAATGTAAAGCTAAGGTTACACCACTAGGTAGTGGAATTTAAAACTACAAATATTTGATAATTCTGTCAATCAAGGCGGTGTTTTCATAATTTTAACCAATTGTGGTAGGAATTTATCCTACTTCGTGTGGAATGTATCCTACTTAAAGACGCCATGACAGTGGTTTTTAAAACTTTATTTAAACGAAACTTTATTTCGTTTACTGTGCCAATTAACTTTCAAAATTAAGTGACAATCTCAAATGTTAACCAAATTGTGTTTTCTATACTCAGGTTCAGCCTGAGAAAGGTTCCCCTTTAATTGCATCACAATGGGTGGCTCGAAAAGGAACCAATGATGAGGCCTTTAATATTACTAATAATCTTATGTATACAACTATACTGAACACATCTATGGAAATACAAATGGTATACACTATACAGGACTAAAATTTGTAAGTTTTTGGATATTAAAATCCACAAAACATTAGCTACTCCTCAGTTTACTGCAGAACTTTTTTGCTTGGAATTAAAGTAATTGGCATTGTTAAGTCAATGAACAATGCTACAGCAAGAATTCAAATTTCCAAATACTCGCTAACAAGTAATAAATTAAGAGTTATGTAACATGAATTAGATTAACCCATCCCATGGTAAATGCATTACATAATTTATGGATGACCCTATTGTAGGCCAACAGGTATTGTGATGTCTGGCCTCAATATTTTATTGTCAGTGCAAGATAAGAACTAGCTTGCACAGGTAAAAAAAATCTATTTCCTTCTTTTTTAAAAAAAAAAACAAGAACTGTGCCTCTTTAAAACCAGCTTGGGAATGTGTACCATTTGCTCCAAAATCTATCATTCAAATCAGAAGACAGTTCGGAAACTATCAATTCTTGAGGAAAAAAAACTGGTTAAATATTTCAATATTTAAAGAGAATTTCCTTCATGAATTAAATATTTTCCAACAAGTAATCCTGGACTATTGACCCAAAGGAATTGTTATGAATAACAAAACACGTTTGAATAAATGTATAAAGAAATCCCACAACAACTTAATAAATGTGCAATTTAAATTAGCCATAAGAGCCATAAGGAGCTTGGAGACTTAAAATTATGTCATGCAAAATTGCATGAAATTGAACTGAAGCAGGAGAGAACCCATTCCCAGGTCAGTGCAATAAAAATGAAAATTTCATAAATTGAGGATAATTACTTGAAAAATGTTTGTACGGTAACTTCAAAAGAATTTGCAACACCACTCTGCAGCATTGTTTGTAATCTCAATTACCTTGTATTTGCGTGTGGGTTTCCAGAAAACATAAAAAATTAATGAAAGTTTTCCATTTTTGCTATGGTTCACTTAACTTCACTAATCTATTTTTTTTGTAACAATTCTGAATGTCAATTTTAATTTTTTGATACTTCATGGGTCAACATTTTCTTGCACGGTACTGCAACATGGCAATTTTGCTTCATTTTTCAATAGGCAAGATATACAGTGCTAAGATAAATAAAACATACTTAGGGCCAGTTTCTCCAACAATAATTCAAATTTAATTAACGTTAATCTTAAGATTATCTTTACATTCCTGAATTTTCATTGGCCAAAATCAGTCACCTGATCATGATAATCCAGCATTAATTAAAACTTAATTGTTGTTGGAGAAACTGGCCCTTAATAGCCAAATTCCAGAGCTTCTGGAACTGTCAAGTTTCATCAGGTTTGGTTTCCACCATGGGCGGATCCAGAAGAAAATTTTAGGGGCTCGTATAGACCTACTATATTTTGAGTTCAATTGTTAAATTATGAGAAGTGTTGGGCATTCTAGAGCAATCAGGATCTTCCTAATTTCAACACTACAATCCAAAGCTCAACATTGTTGAGCTTGTATTGCAAAACATAAGCAGATGAATAGGTGAATTCACCTTTTTTCTTGCTTGATAACATCAATTGTGATTGATCATCTGCTGAATGTGCATGATAAACAGGTTCAACAAAGTGGAGAAAATCCACCATGTTATGGAACACATACCATAAACCAACTAACAGAAACATTTCGGTAGCAGAATTATTGTTTTTCCACAAAATTATGTCAGAAAAATTACAATATCTTACAATATTTCACCAGAACTTCGACCAAAAACTGTTTCCATACAGATTTCTACAATAACCTATAAGAAGAAAAATTGTTGATTTCCCCCAGTTTTTCCAGCGATTTAGCAGAAGAAAAAAATGCAATTTATTCACTGATTCAGAGAGTAAAAACTGCAGAACTTTTCAAAGATTTACTTCATGAAAACAGAAGTTCTTCACAGATTTACATAGGTATTGCAATCTTCCCCAATTTTTTTAAAAGTTTGGTTGAGTGTTGTCTGTCTTGAAGCTACAGTTTTTCCTCAGAGAAACTGCAATTTATTAATTATTAATTTATTAATTAATTAATAATTAATTTATTCGGAAAAACTATCAAATGTTATAAAAAAAGTCTAAAATTTACCAAACCTAGCTTTAGGTAGAGTAAATTCCTGGTAAAAATGGTGATTTAGCTGTAAAATGTTTGCATCTGAGCTTCATGTTTTACCCTACAATTTTTACTAAAGAATGAAAGATGTTGTTCCCTCCAAAACCCATTATATATTTTGGTAATTCCAAAAGGCTTACATTTCAATTTACTGAAGAATTATTATCCAATTTTCTGGAATTTTTGAATCAAAATTTTTAATTAAGTAGTCAAAGCATGGTATTTGGCAGATCAGGATTCAATTATAGTGCTGGGAAACCTAAGATTGAATGAACTACAACTGAAAGTGATTTCAGTATCCCATAATACCAGCATTAGAGCAATCACTCCTTCCATCTTAATGGAATCTTTTCTTTTCAGATACCCTTTAACAGAATCAAATGTCAATTCGCTAATACATACTGAGACTGGAGTTGTTGATTTTTTGCTGATCCACTTGGCCCCTAAGTGCCCTTAGCTTTTGAAGTTTCATTTCCTGGGTTTCCACTCTTTCCCGAAGTCTTTGCAAGCGTTCATTCTCCGCAGCTATTTGTTGGTGGCGCTGTTCCTGTTGCTTCAGGAATTTAACCCTTTGCTCTTTGGCCACCAACATCTGACGAGGATGAAAATTACAAATTGAAATATACGGAAAGGCATTACGGGTCAACAGAACCAGACAAAGGTTACACAATGGCTTAACAAATTAAATTGGAACAACATGACTTACCTGTTGCTGAGAGTCAATTTGTTGTTGTTGACGTGCTGCCATTTCCTGTAGCTCACTCAACGTTAACTCCACCCCATCCGGTAGCTAGAAATAAAAAAGTTCTACTATTAATTATGGTTACAGTTAATCATGTTTGAGACCCATTCAAAATAATGTTCAGGCACCGATCAAAAGCAATTCAAGATCAAATTTTCATAAATCCAGCTGACATATATATGTTAACATGGAAACCTGTCAAATAAGATTTCACCATGTAATCACCATCAAAAATACATGTAGTTACCAAACCAACAAAAAATGTTTGAAACATGGAAACGGATCCTATATCTGGCCATTGAGTTGGTAACATGAGCTAAAGGTTATCATTGAGCAAGCATTGTTTACTTAAATTAGGAAGAAAATCAAAAACTGTCTCGTTTCTTAAACACTATTAGCAAGGTAAATGGGATAACCTGTAACTTTTTTAAAAATCACGATTCTAAATAAATAAAAAAAATCAGATTTTTGATGTTTCGTAAAGTTATGATTTTTATTCACTCAACAATCTACCAATAAAATAGTGTGACTTCGCAAAAGAGTTCCACGCATGAAAATACATTATGTTCAAAGGCGGAATGATCAAAACAATATGCTGTATGGGAATTTACAAAAATTTGGAACTTTAATTTTGTTAAATTATATTTTAAAAAAAACCAAATTAATATGTGATACTTTTCAAATTGTTTTATGATTCTAGGAAATAGATGATAATGGCATATAAAATGAAGGTGCATAGCGGAATAAGCAAGCATATGCACTTAGGTGCCCTATGTAATGTAGCATCTACTCAAGCAGTGATATTGATCGAAAGACTTTTTGATTACAGTACATCACTTTTGAGAAAAAAAAATCCTCAAATAATGAAAAATTCATTGGTAAATACGACACCCACAACAGGAAAAATGCCTAATGGATTCAAACAAAGAGATAGTTGACAAATATTGTTTCTCAAGAGCATTAATATAGAGATGCGATGGCATTAAACTGAATAAGTGATAGAAAAACTGCACCATACTATCATTCAAAATCAAATTTTTACACTCAACCCACATTCCAAGAAGAAGGGCATAACTTTCACATTTTCCACCATTGTTCTTTATGCATGACCAAATATTTATTAAATTCAAATTTGTATTGATTTTTATATTTGGGCAGTAGGCTTATTGGGCAGCAAATCGCGACACAAAATCACAACGTCTGGAAACAGGTGGCAGAGCTGTTATTGTCTCGAAATCTTTCAACACCATGCTATGTGCCTGCCATCACGTTCATCCAATACCCCAAAATGTACATCGAAAGTAAAAAGGGTTAAAGCCAGAAAATTGCAATTCTGAACAGCTGGGAACTTTACTTTCTCGTTATTTACACATGCTTCCAGCTCCTTGGAATGGCTGTCTTTTCCATTGGCTCGGAACAAAGCATTAAGAAAATAAAAGTGGGAACATAATATAATGTTAACTTGACCAAAAACTTTTAAAAAAAGCTAAATTATGTGTAAATGAGCAGGCAGTTCAGTAACCTTACTTTTAATTTCACAAATGCAAGGCATGTTCCATACTTGTCATTCTTAACGTTAACATTCCAAATGTAAATTTGAGCAAGGGCTAACCATACACAGAAGTAACAGCTGGTGCCCTCCTAATGCTTGGATTTGTAATTTCTTTTATAAGCAAAAATGCTTTTTATAGTCAATAAAAACTGAACCTGTGCCTTACATAAAACCCCTAAAAAGGTACCACATGTTCACCACAATTTCAAAGTTTCGCTACAAATTATAAAACATGCAGCAAACAGCTCATTAAAGCGAAGACATACAGAATCATTTTCAATTTAAACTGAGAATTGACAGTAGGTCCTATGCATTACACCGTGTTTTTAAGGGCCTTCTTGTTAGTAGACCTATAGGGCTTACTAAAAAAAACTTTAACTTTCCTTTTTAGCATTAGGTCTAGATGATGTTTTGTTAATTGAATCGTATATTTTTCCCTAACAAAAAACTTTTCATTGCTAACTTGTTATTTTGACAATAAAGAAACAAGCAGTCAGGAGTGCATAACTTCCTAAACTTTTAAATAAAAAAAAATTACAAAATACCCTAAAAGCCATATATTTTCATACCGGATATAGCCAGTGAAAATTCCCACACGGCCTCATTGGAAATTTAGTGGGGAGTTCGACTTTTTATTTAATGTTAACACTTTAAAGTTCCACGTTAAAATGGGTTACCATTTTCATCACGTATCGGGGGACATGAAATGATCTACGCCACTAGATATATTACACCCAATGCAACCACGACAAGTATTTAAATTTTGCATCAGAAGTGTGAGAATTATCAAAAAAGTTCTAATCTGTTCATTTAATAGCCTATCATCAAAAAACGAAATTAAACTCAAGACAGCAAGGAAAACAATGCATGATTTTCACACAATCTTCAATCAATAATTCGCATGACCGAACACCTAACTAATTTCCCAGGCATAGGCGCCCCCCCCCCTTCCCCCTTACACATTCCTGAAACGCAGATGCTTAGTCGCCTTAATTTCACCGAATGGGGCATTCTTGCCTCCCCTTATATTTTTTCTTAAAGTCGGCGCCTTTGCTCTTATATGCACTTCCAGGCATTGAATAAATAAAAATCAACAACAAGTTTTTCATAAAATTCCAAGAAATTCAGAATGCAAATTCATTTCAAAAATGGCCAAAATGAAATTTTTTTATATAAAGTTTAAAAAAACTGTTTATGTGCATGGAACGTCAAATTTCTATGGCATGTCTGCCATGTCACCCTGCACACCTTATAAGTACAAAAACCAGTGTGGTATTTGGTGGGGGGTTGTAGTTTTTTAACCCCCCCCCAACCTCTTCGTGGCAACACCCCCCCCCCCCCTTCCTAGAAAAATTCCATTACACCCCCCTTTATTATCAAAATTTGATGAAACCCATCTCTACGACCCCCCCCCCGCCTCTTTAAGTCACAAATACCACCCTGACAAAAAATTATTAACGCCCCTTTCCAACCACCGCCCTAGAGCCGCCCATGGTTGAAGTATATTCTCAGCAGACCACGTATAATGTTTGTGGCATCATTGTGGCAGGCTTGAAATGACAAAAGGACTTTCGGAAATAGGTCTAGTTCTAGTAAGTTCTGCAACTTCCGATATTCAAGTGTATGACATCATCATACAAGCAGTAATGGCGGTAACAATGACCTGTGTTGGTGCAAGTCACAGTAGTCACTGCAATACATGGAGACTTGACAGTGGAAAGGGAGTGGGAATTCCTTTTTAACGTTGTGTTTTCCACAGCACTGGTGAGAGAAAAAATGGCAGTCATAAACGTAATCCAAATTCTTAATAATGGCATTTGCCTCCATATTCTGCCCATTAACCCGAATATCTTCCATTTTTCGTTACAGTCATGCCTATAACGGTGCTTCCAGGAAATTCCTCCTTACAAGCGGGCGGTCCATCAAAATGTAATTGCCCAGAAAACTACAAGTTCTCCTCCATTTGCCCTCAGTGGGGGTGACTTTTAATGGGTATTCCCCCCAGCAGTTATGATGACCAGTTTGAATTGGTTTCAAAAAATGCATCCGTTTAACCTGGACACTTTGGCGCAAATAAAGAAACAGCCTACAAAAATTTCTCAAAATTATTTGGAAAATTATAAGTAGGCCTATATATATCAGGTATTAAAAAATGCCTAAGCTCATGTAGCCCCCTATCCCCCCACCATGGGATAAATATTTTCTCGCAATAGGCCTACAGCACTGTTACACAGTACATTCATGGAGCTATTAATAACTTAACAATGTCCACCACTAGCTGCATTTTATATCAAACTATGCCAATCTAGCTCATTCCAGAAAATCTAGACTTTTTCATAAAACCATTTTCATATATAAAAAAAAATGAAAAATTTTTAAAAAATGAAATACATAACAGCATTACAACTAGGATATGAATGCATTTTACATGGCTTCCCCTCCTCTTTATTCATTTAATTTTTTTTGTAGAAAAACGATTTAATGAATACCGTACGTACTACTATATACCAAAACTTTTTATAAAGTGTAAACTTGGAATGATTTCTGTATAATTAAAGATGTCCATTATTAAAATGCCAGAAAAGCAAAACAAAATGTAGTCGTGTGCATTGCCAATTCTGTACCTTATACTATTGAAAAAGATCGGAAGTCACTTTTCCTAATTTTTTTCAGAACAGAGGAAAACATCTAATAATTCAGCATTAAACAAAAGTTGACATTCAAACTGTTTGTGATCTGTTGTTGATATATAGTAAACGAAAAAATAATCTGCAAAAAAGTTTGGATGTCAACTTCTGAAAAATTCAGAAAAGGGATTTCTGAGCTTTCAATGCCATACCAGTACTAAGGTACAGAATTTTTAAAACACACGGAACCTGCGAAAGACATGGTGGAAAATTTAAAACCATGCATGTAAAATGAACCAGGTAAATAAAAACTGTTTAAGGGGGCTGTCCACACTTTTTAGAGCATGCCTCTATGGGAATTTCCATGTTAAATTCGTCTTCTTTAAACTG
>JAQIXP010001543.1:0-18001 GCA_034700285.1 Proteroiulus fuscus | reverse complement strand
AGAATATTCTAAAATTGAAAAGAATATTCAAAAATAGAAAAGAATATTCAAAAATAGAAAAGGATATTCAATAAGAGAAAAGAATATTCAAAAATAGAAAAGAATATTCAAAAATAGAAAAGAATATTCAAAATAGAAAAGAATATTTAAAAATAAATGAAATGTTTACAATTTGAAATTTTAATATGGTGGAAATTTTCTGAGATTTTTAGTAGTGTACACTTGGTGGATCTTTTGGGGATATAAATTTCAACATCACTTTGTGCACTTCAAATAACTCATCTTGAATACAGATTTAAATGCGAGCGAATTTTTTTTTGCGTTTTTCAGAGTAATTGATATAGGCTATAATGCAGTAAGATTCTATGGTGAAAGTTGTACAGACCTAGGCCTACATTCTAAAACAAATTGAGTTTATATCGATTGGTAAAACATAATTAATCTTGTTGACATACTGTATCTGGGGGAATTTCATTCTGTTGAGTGAATTATTCATTTTGTAATCGTAGATTCATTCATTCTCGTATATCATGTACTATAATATGGAACTCATGTGTTTCAGAGATATTCGTTACATCTGAAATATTCTCATTGTTCTGCTGACTAGCCTTTTAAATGATTATATAAACATGTATGTTATGAATGATGCACAGGCCTGATGATGAATATCATAACATAATCATGGTGACTACTAACCTGGAAAACCTGGAAATCTCGGGGAATTTTAAATTGAAACCTGGAATTTTTCAATATCATCTTTTTTATTTTGTATTTTTTTAACATTATCCTGAAAATCATAACAAAAAAATAATTTGCCTGATTGGCTGCTGCAAATATAAAAAAATGATATCTTGGCTTTTCAATGGAAAGCAAATGATTACCTTTAAAATTTGTGCATTTCATTTATTTCATTGTTGCACCATCCAAAATAAATGTTTTTGAACCTGGAAAAATGTACAAATGACCCTGGAAAACCTGGAAAACTCAGGGAATTTTATTTACCAAAATTTGTAGTCACCATGATAATATGTATGTTTATGAGGTATGTTTCACATTTGAAGCCCAAGAAAAACATAACTAATCCTATTTTGCTGTAGGCCTATATAGGAAATAGATGCCATTTTCAAGTGGGCAACGAAAGAATGAACTTGTGAATTCAAATACACCATTTGTAAAATAGGAGCCAGATATCCAATGCAGGTGTAATAACAGTACTAGAGCAAGTAATCTGTAGGCCTACGATGAATGCTGCTTATTGGTTAATTTCCAGTTCAACCCTTTATTAAACAAGGTATAGCATAGAGACACGTAGATATCCTAAAATGCTTACTTTCCTGTTATCTGGACCTCCATTCTGGACATTTTGATTTACCTTAAAAATAAACCTCAAAATGGTTACAGAACCAAGGAGAGATGCCCCGTAGCCTATGGTAAGGCTCTATAGGTTGTACCATTGCATTGGTTGGGTTAAGAAAAAACCCAGTAAGTTCAGATTTTGGGGTTAATTCGACTGTAGTCATCAGTTCCAATAATTTGTGGCCTTGGACCCTCCACCTAGTGTCAGTTTTATTTTCATCGTTTGCAGTTGGCATCCATGAGGGCTTCCACTTGTTTACTGTGGCATGGAAAATTGTTGGTTAGGATTTGTCTGCTATACTGAGATCATAACTTATGTTTCCTGTAGTTTTGTATTTTGGTAGGCTATACCAGGTAATTCCTAACCCATAATGTTTCATGCAGCAGAGAACCAATGGAAGCCCCTATAAATGGCAACTGCAAACGATTAAAATAAAATTGGCGCTAGGTGGCGGGCCCAGGACCAGAAATTATTGAAGCCGTCTATAGGAAAGTATAGTACATGTACCGTAAGAATTTCAGTCCACTCATCTATTGAACAGTGTTCAAAAATGGCTGCTCGAGAGCATCCTGTAGTGAAACTTTCATGTTACAGGATAGATATAAATAGAAAAGTATTCACCTAGGCTGTAATTTATATCAAACATAAGCACAGGGCTGACATTTTGTTTTGGTATTTTCTAAGATATAATATGACTTTGCCTTGGCGGAAGCTTTGAATTGATATTCTTGTAGGCAGACTTATAAATAATAAGTAATGGAGCTTTTAACCTACATTTAGCATTTCTTGATGGCAAAACCTTACTGTTTTCCGTGTCTTTAACTGACAAATGTAAGGAACATTTTCCCTAAACTGGATATTTTATTGCATTTTTAAGGCTTAAGTATAACCCGTTGACCCAGTATGTATAAGTTTTCCTCGATGCTCACCGTTGTTACATGAAGGAAACGTAAAAATGACTAAATAATCAAACTAGGCCTAGTAAAAAATTCAATTTTCTTGTCATTATATTGTTTTAATTTTATTTGGCAATTTGGTTTATTATATCAAAAACGATTTCCGCAGTGTGTAAATATAACTTGCATTGTATTATAGTAGGATATTATGAAATATAGACTAGTTAATGAAACAATGGGGAGGATTATTGAATTTTAATTAGAAATTCAAAATGTGGCCTCAAATGTTACAGCATGCATGTGTAAAACATGCTAGAATTGAGGTGCGAAAATTCACATAAAAATAGGCCTAGCGCTGGAATGTGGGCTGGTTGTGCATTTATGGCATATTTTTATATCAATGCAAATTATATTTTATATTACTTTTTGTATGGAAAATGTGTATGTCATGATTTCGTACACATTTTTATGTGCTTTATTGTACTTTTGGCCGGAATTCACATGGAGTTGAATCGATTGTCATGCTATAATGAAATTGCATTATTTGTGTATTTTGGTTATAATCCTGTCACAATTTTGAATGTGCGGAATCATTAGGCTCCTGTTTTGACCCGTAATTCTCATCCATGGCATATTTTCAATGTTATTTTTGAGTTTGAAATTTTAATTTAAAAAAATAACCCTTGGGATTATAATGGAGAGAATGCACGCTTTTTTGACTCACCCTGTATTTCACAAGCCATCAAGCCAGAAATTATTTGAAGGGATTAAAATAAGTTTTTTTATGGAATTTAATTTTTTTATACACAATTCCAGGAAATGTCAAAAATATGAAAATGAAAACTGGTTTCTGGTTTAATAATATAAAAATAAAAAATTGCATTGATTAACATTTTTACACAATGCTGGCTGTATAAAAAGGTAGGCTTAATTAGTCTGCACTATCTTATTTTTTTAAAATTAAAATGTTGACTTGCATGCCTAAGCAATTGCTAATTGGGAAATAACTAAATATCCTTGAGTAGTTTTAATTGTGGGTCTAAATATACTTTCATCGTAGGCTTTCCTTGTTATTACCAAATATGAAGGCTATTACGAGCTTACTTCTCTCTGTCCTGTTTTTCCTTTAGCATTCTTCATATAATTCAAGTAATTATTATTAATAATGGCATTTATTATGCTTGTAAAAGGCGCCCAATTATTATGCACTGTTTCCAGTATGAATTGCGAAATGGACAAGCAGGTGCAAATTTATAACCAGATTTGGCCGCTTCATTTCCATGTTGCACACCTTAATTGTGGTGTTTTTGATTAAAGGGAAAGTCCCTCTGTGAAAAAGGTGGTTAGGAAGCGCATGAAAAATTAGGAAAGGCATGGAAATTGCAAATGGATTTGAGCCCACCAATCAATAAATAAAATGTCTTGAATACATGGATTTGGTTGAAAGTGCAAAGCCCAAATAAGCGCTATTTTACTGACAGTATGTAGCGCCCTCTACTGGATAAAAGGCACTGGCTCTCATGAAATACGTAGACAGCTATCCCCATTTGGAAGGAGTCAAGGCTCGTCTCTTGAAGTGGTGGACACTGCATTGCAGGGAGTGATCTCTTCAATTCCTTTGTGTAGCGCGGCACGCTAGTGCTCATTGGTCCTTTAAGGGACCCTCCGTTAGACAGGAGTATAACTATCTATCTATCTACACACATATGATAGAGGGCGCCACCAACTTTTGGTGTCTGTGATCTATACGGAAAAATGGCAACTAACATGTATTTGGCAAATGTCGTGATTTCTTCCATAAGTCTCTTGCAATGATTATTGTCACAGCCATTCATATCTAGTAAGTGAATATACATTTTAAATATTACTTAAACACTACAAGGTGGGACTTTCCCTTCAACTGCAAAAAGGCGATTGATAGGTGATACCCTTTAGCTTATGGTAAGCCAACTATATATGGCCGGACTATATTCAGTTATATGTATATGCTCTGAGGTCACTTTGTCATGAAGTGAGACTTCCCTTTTAAGAATATTTTCTTTAAAAAAAATGCGTTCGCTTTTTTACTAAATTGCGTTTTGGAATGCGATGTGGCTATTTTTGATGATTAAAAAAGTCCCATTGTATATACAGCAATTTATAATCCATGAGGTTGGCCACCTTAAATCCCTTGAACCACAACGTTTGAACTTGCCAAAAATAAACATTTCATCCTATTCTTTTGGTCAAATCAATTTCGGAATCTCGATCTAATCATTTCTACGTTCATTGATTGCCAAATAGCAACAGTTCAATCTTTTTTTTTTGTTTCCAAAATTAAGATCTCTGTTGATGTAAAAACTAGACCTGGAATAATATATTTAGTTTTTTCTCAAATAAAGAGCAGGCATATGCCTGTGATTTATAGGATTAAACTCTTGCAACAGTTTGCTTGGCCCATCATGCATGAAGCAATTTTATAAAAATATGTTGGCAGCACGTGCTGCGTTAATTGTTGCGCAACAACATTTTTGATTTAAATCGTAATGCTAGGATGATTTTTAGTTATATTTCTGTTATATATATATATGTATATAAGTGGCGTATCAGAACTGTTGGGGGCCCAGGGTCAACCTTTCGCTTCTAGGGCCCCACACTGTACACAGAAATCCATTTTGTGGGAAAGTGGTGGGTGTCCGGACCAAAAAAAATTGTCAAAATTTGGACCGCAGTTGAAAATTTTAAGGTATTTTGTGCATAATTGCAAAAATGTACCCAAAATGGCGCCGCAGGCGACTTATTTTTAATGAAAAACACTCACAAATGGGGCTAAAAATTACCAAAAGGGCCTATTTTGTCATTTTATCTAGTATGGGTATATATACTTCTATGGGGGGGGGGGGGGCCCTTGATTGCTGAGGGCCCCGGGGCAATTGCCCTGCCTGCCCATATGTATGATATGCCACTGATATATATACATTATTTGAAATTTTAGCAGATTTTAAACATGTACGATTTTAACTCATCTTGGCATGGGATCATCCATAAATTGCGTGAGGCTTGATAAGTATGAGGGTAATGGGGGCAATAAGGGGAGGGGAGGAATATGGGTAAGACATTTGTCTTAAAGGGATGGGGGGAAAGCCTATTTTCATTTTTCAAATGTATAAGAATATTAGAGAGGTTGTAAATTTTTGTAAATTGTAAAAGTAGGCCTAATTTACAAAATCTCCCTGCACGGATGTCATATCCTGTCACTTTTTATAGTCGCAAAAAGGGTGATTGTAATTAAGGAAATTATTTTTTTCATATTTTTAAATAAGACTTGAAATAAATAAAATGAATTCCCATGCAATGCTGCGAGATATATAGAGTTACCAGCAGAAACCCATCCAGAAGTTATGAACACGTAGACAGTTTTGTGTTTGGTCACACTGTTCTCTCTATTACCATTGATTTACTGGGTTTAGATAAAATTATAGAAATTCTCTATTTTCGCAACCTCAAATAGGAAATATATACAAATGTATAGGCCTATATGAGTGATGCTTTCCCAATCTGAATTTCGTTAATAAGTTCACGAAATTTCGCATCCTCTCTATATTACCCAGCCATAAACCATATTTAAAGATAAGTATGCTTAAAGCAATTTTAAATTCAAAATGGCGTTGAACCCTATACAGTTTTCATTTAAAACATTCCATAAAAATTACAGAAAACACTAAGAAGTGAAAGTAAAGGGGTATGGGTTATTATTCAATAAATTCTCAATAAGGGACAAGGGGGTTGATGATAAGTCTGAAAATATGTCTGACGTGGTTTATGGACGTCCCTTCCATGAGTGAATCATTGCAACCTTCCATTAGGCATGTAACGTATAAATAAACATTAACAGACGTTGTATACTTGAGAAATATGCTTTTGCAATTTTAATAATACTCAAAGCAGTTCGACGACTTGTTGACTTTCGATGCCATCATAAAATAATAAGCTTAATTTTATTGTTTGAATTAACGAGAAAGATTTATTGGTAGTCCCTCGCTGCATTAGCGCTTTTATGGTGATGACTAAGTCAGCCCAGAAAAACAAAACAAAAGCTAAATTAATTGGCAAATGTTTTGTGCAGTTTTTTAAAAATATTTTTTCTAGGGTTAGGCGCCTGCCAATGTAATGTTTACATTTTAAACAAAATAGTAGGCCTAATGTAGATTCGGTATATGTGCATTACTTGTTATTATGCATATCACATGCACACGACATGACTGTACTCCTCCTGTGGTACTTAACTAACCCATCACGTTCCGTTAATATGCAAAATATGCAAAAATGAGGAAAACACACAAGCGACTGATAAAGTCAACCTCATCCCAACCTACATGAACTCAACGTGAATATACCATTGTTACTGACGTGTCTCCTAACGGGGCAATAATCCAAAAATATATTGAAATTTGTACTCTTGTGCCAAGTTTATTGCACTGACATGACCAATAACATGACGTTTAACAATGGAAAAATGACAGCATTTTCCTCATTTGTGGCGCCACTTTAGGTGCAGTGGCAATCAAATGTAAATAGCAGTTGTTGGCATTTACTAAAAAAAACTTTATCAAGGGACAGTATAGTGAGAAAACATTAACTTTCCCAAAATTTCATAATCATGTTCTGTCTGGTATATTGTAATAAAATAAGAAATGGTTTTAAAAATTTTGAATTGAGCAACAAAAGTATAACGTCATCAGGCAGCTCTTTCCCATTATACAATAGGCCTACTTCATTCTCATAATGCAGGCAGGCAGTTTGAATGTTCCATATTATTTGAAACCAATCAGAGGAATCAAATGATGTTATAGTGGACGCGTGATTTAAAGCGCTGCCTCATGACGTCTTTTACAGCACAAAGCAAACTCCTATTTGTGTATTTATTTCTTTATTTAGTAAATTATTAGAAAGAACATGGTTGTTACATTTTTGGGTATGCATTGTTTTATCATAGGCCTATTGTCAGTTGGCAAAATCATTTCACGTGATAATTTTTACATAGTTATTAAATTTTTTACCAGAATAAGTGTAAAAGTTAGCAATATAACTAGAATAGGGCCTACTTGTGGTTAATGTAGAGGTTGTGTTGGGTTGATATATAGAGGAATGAATATTTTTGTTGAATGTAGGCCTATATATATTTTTTTTAATTTTTATGAATTTTGACATTTAAATCTTGTTTTGCTATTGCAAGTCAAATATTTTAGAAAGTTCTAAAATATAATGAAAAAGGATGAAAATGATTAATATGAAGCAAGTTTTTAAAATCATTTTTTACCCTATTAAAAAAAATGTATGCTAGTATGCTTTAACAATTTTAATGAAATGCTATAGATGTGATCCCATTTTTAGGGCTTTTTAAAGTCCTGTTTTAGATAGGAAAGTATTTTAGAACGTACTAAAATTGAATTAATGATAAAAGTAATCATGAAGAAATCAATAATGAAGCACTGTTTTTTCACTATGGCTAAATAAAAGATTTTAGCATGCTTTCAATTAGTTTATTAAAGTAGGCCTATAGAAATTATTAAATTGAAAGTAAGTTTTAAAATATTGCCAGAAACCTATTTCAGAATTTTCTGAACTTTTATAATGACAATAATAAAAATGATTAAATTTAAAACAGTTTCCTTTAAATCACGCTTTTACTATTACTAGAAAAATATTTGAGAATTGATATGAGTAATTTTCCTTTGTGCATATTTGGTAAAATGCATATCTAGATTTTTTTATTTTTATTTATTATGCATTAAATAATAAAAAATCTTAGTTGCATAGCTTATGAGCTACTTTTTTATGCAGCTTACTCTATGAATTTAAAACAAAATGGCTTCCGGTAAGCAGACTGTGGGACCAGACACAGCTAGTGCACTTTTTATATTCTTATTATCTTTATAGAAAAACAATCTCCATATCCATTAACAGGTTATTAAAAAAACACCTTTCTTTCCTAGGTCAGTCATTCTGTTGTTATTTTAATGGATGTTCTGGGATTTTCCCTCGCCAAAACTATATTACCATTTCTGATGCTTGTGTGTGGGTAGATCTATGCACGCATGCATGTAATGAGCCTTGTCTTAAAATACAAAATAATTAAGATAAAACTAAATTTATTTCAGGCGTAACATTTAGAAGCACATATAGAGAAGCCCTTGTTTATATAGTATTTTTTTTAAAAGGAATTTCCAAATTGTTTTTTTCTGGCAGTATTGCAAAAGTCCCTATACCTCTCGGTCACATTGCACGGGCCAATTTTAATTAAGCGGTCGTTAGTCTTGGTGTATTTGCTTTCTAACCATAAAATAACTCTCGTGATTAGTGCATATTTGAGAATGCACTGGGTGGTTCCTCCTAAGGATTCTTATTAAGATTATAGAAATATCTGTGTAAACAATGGGGAATTTTATTAGTTTAGGCAGGCCTAAGAGTTGCCATAGTTTAGGGTTAGAGGGAATGACTGTGTGCAGTACACATTAAGGATCTGCTGACAAATACGCCCTTGTTTAATCACTACTTTTAATGGATCGATGCAATTTTATAACTTGTATTTCTCTTGGTAATTGTTGACGGCCATCTTGGTTTTTGCTGTCAAATTAGCTTCCTTGCTCTCTGAAGCCATTTTGGGTTTTAGATCTATTTATGAAATAAGAATAGGAAATAACTGTATATAGGTATCTCCACATACATGGTTGTCAAAGACACAGGTCCTGTTCAACTAAAGAGTGAACTCAGTAAATGTTAACCTGTGAACTGTGATCATGGAAACTTGATAGTATATTTTCGCGTTATCCAGCAGTTAGTTGAACGATTGGATTTCGACAATCTGAAGTAATGAATCATAAGCCGAGCTTGTTGTAAACAATTCCAATAAGATAATTTCTGTTTACTTTTTGCGATATTTTTGATTTCATATTTTTTGAATATCTTAAATAGGTCAAGTGATTAAAAGGAATAAAGTTAACCTTATAATAAATATAGGCCTACTAACATTTATGAATGACTAATATTTTTTTGATAAACACATTAGTGATTGGTATAAAAACATCATATACCCGGTATAGGTTTACTAAATAATACGTGATTAACCATAATCATTGGCACGTAGTTACTTAAACAACAAATGATCCTTGGGGCATGTAAATGGATAGGCCTACCATCTGCATGACCATGATCTAAAGTTACTACTGACCATGCAGTTCACTACTGTAGTACATGTAGTTCTTAACTACAGCAGCGTAGCAAGGGTATAAGGGGCCCGGGGCGGGTACCCAGGCAGAGGCCCCTCAAAATTCATGTGAATTCTTGTACTTATTGAAAAATTGAAAAAAAAATAGCGCTGCATGAGACTTTTTTACCCAAAACACTCCAAAATAAGCTAAAAATTACCTTAATTGCTATTTATTTGGGGGGTGGGCATCAAAAATTGGGGCCCCCTCCAAGTGGGGGCCCGGGGCGGCCCCCCCCCCTCCCTCACTACGCCACTGCTTAACTACTTCATAGGTTATAGGCCTACATATGTGTTATCTCTTAAGGTACATTTAAAAAAGAGGGTTAACCTTTTTTGTTATCTTGCACTGTGATCCTGCACATCAAAACGACAGAGGTTGCCACAAAAAACGCTTCAGCTTCTGACCGTGTAACCAAATGGTTACGCCTAATATATATAAACGGTTGACATTGGCATTGGCCATTCAATGCAGGTTCTAACTGATTGTTTGTTATTTTGTTGATTTCTGGTAAACAACTTATAGGTTCATTTGAATAAGATGCATAAGGAATATTAATTAACTTTAGCTGTGCTTGCGCCCACGCTTTACTACCAGAAGCTGCTCAGTTTCAATAATTAAAAAGTAATAGTAGTAGTGACAAGTTCAAGCCAATAATAATAGCACAAGAGCCGAGTCTGTAGCCTACTTTTTGAATAGCAAATATAGGCTTACATTGTGTTTTTGTAGGCCATCTTAAACGAAATCTAATAAATAAATTGGTGGTCTTGCATTTGAGGCTTAGAAATTAAAGGGAAAATAATCACCTGAATGGAAAGCTTTTTTAACACACCTGTTGTGCATTTAAAAAATTTTCTTGTTTAAACTACTGGCTCTTAGCCAAAAATTTTGCAGAAATGTCCTTCAAATTCATTATCGTATATATATTTTATGTATACATGAATAGGAGAAACAACGGGAGAAAATGGGCTAAGAGGAAAAAAACAAGGAGTTAGGCCTAGTCAGTTTTTTTTGTTTTTTAATAAAGATTTGTACGTGCATTTCATAACAATTTAGGCCTCATGGGTGTATAATTTTACATGGGATACAGTATTTAGGTATTTCAGCATTAAAGTTTCACTTTGCACTATTACAAATGTAGTCTATTTCTATGATTTTTGACTGGGCTCGCCACCTAGTGCCAGTTTTATTTTCATAGTTTGCAGTTGCCATATAATACAGGGGGGGCTTCCATTGGCTCTCTGGAGCAAATAGCAAACTGTAGGTTAGGATTCGTCTACTGCTGAGATCCTAACTTATATTTGCCTGTATAGGTTTTGGTTTTAGAAGTAGACTAATCCTCCTAACCTGCAGTTGTTACTGTTACAAGATGAGACTGACCCTTTAAAAAAAATTTACAGATAATTTAATTACATTGCATTTCAGTGTTTTCTGTTCTGAAATTAAAATGTGAAAAGTCAGGTAGAAATAAAAAAATCATCAACATTTGTAAAAATGGTTTTCATCAAGTACAGGTACTTGGGGCCTAAAGGCTTTCTAATGCAGATTTATGGCGACTAACCTTTTAAGGAAGGCCAAAGAGGTCATGTAGGTTAATAAGGGCTTTAAAGAGTTCAGGTGAACTGGTCCCCTGGAATTCTTTATAACCTTTACAATGGACCTAATAGGTGAATACATTGTCTTTGGGTAAATATTTTCCCAATTAAGCAAGGTTTTAGGGTGAACTAACCCAGAACTTGCTAAATGGAGTTGGTTAACCTCAAAAGTCATGAACTTTGCTGAAAAACCCGAACATAGTTAAAATAGTTGCTGTTTGAGATTAAAAGTGTAAAGTGAAGGGATATTCCTGTTTGGCGGCCCTATTTTAATATTGCAAACACTGCATGTCTATATTTAAATTCCGGGTTTATTTTGCTGATGCTTTTGTTTGCAAAATTGAGGTTATTTTTAGAAAATCCTTATTTTTAAAAAAGTAAATGTGTAATATATATACACACTGTATACACACTTTTGTTATACTCGGTTTGGCCAGGGTTGTATATTGCTGTATAAAACAACCCACACATGTACCATCCATCAACTAACTAACGTATATATAAAAAACCCTATTTCATATGTTGGTGCATCTTTTAGGACGCCCTCTATAATCCTGAAAATTGTAAGCCGAATTTTCGATTACAAACCTAACTGATACTGCATTTTCATTTTTTAAATATATAATCAAATAATGCACCATTTGACAACATAAAAAGACATCATTTTTAGGGCGTTATAGGTGGCGCCATACGCCTATGGTAAATAACATGGGCCGCCATTTGCCTATGGGCTAAACTGTAGTTGAACTGTATTCATCACAGATGGCGCTTTACTTTTGAAGGAAGACAATGGAATAATCTTCCTAAAATAGTTCAAAATTATTAGGAATCCAATTTAACTATGATGCTTACGTTAGTACCATGGACACATCTAGATTCATCCCATGAATCTTGCTTGATTCGTAATGTGTTTGATATTATGTTTACCTGAATCTCAATTCATGTCGATTACAACTCGATACCTATATGAATCGAGATTTCAGTATGACGTCATTGCAGTGTTACAAGATTACTTTGTTGAAAATCCCTAGAAATCCCTATAACATGGCAGGGTTACAAGGTTACTTTATTGAAAATCCCTCTAAAATGGGCGCCATTTTGGGGAATTTATTTTTAAAATCAACCCACAATGCAGCGCAACTTCCCACAGTGCAATGCATGAATGGAGATTTATAGTGAATTGCCAGTGTGTTTAGCCGAAAATTATTTCGCCTTTCATCAATGTAGATTGGTATGAATCTGTAGATTCCTGCTCTAGTGTGTACATGGTATAAGTCACTATACTAACGTGGGAGTATCCTCCTGATAGTGGGATATCCCCCTTCCCCTACCAAATGACATCATATGATATTATTCTTACCATAAGGTAGCCTACTGAGTTGAGTTGAATTGAATTGGGGAATAGGCTATAATGCGTGATAGGGAAATATCTGTACGTGATTGAGAGTGTATCAAATTCATTTATAACCATAATAATGACTTACCCCAACTTTTTTGTACTTTTTCTTGGTGGCCATATTTAAATCCTCGTGCACTTTATCCAATAGCCACTGTAGGAATTCCTGGGCGTCCTGCTGGTTACTTCCCTGGTACTGGCTAGCGTACTTGCCCACCACAGTTTTGAACTGGCTAGAAATTTCGGGCGTGTACTGGGACGACCAGAGCGACTTGAAAACGATCGCCAGTTGTTCGGTCACTTCACCCCGGGTGCCGTACTTTTTGGCGTTGTTCTTATTCCGTCTTGTCAAGTCCGTCTTGTACTGGTCAAGCACGAAGTACTTGGCCAGGTTATCCGTGTGACATAGGCACTGCAGCACGGCGTTCATGTAGCACGTATTGCCGTGGTTCCGAATGCCCGTAATTCCAGGGGTCTTAGTCCTGTTCTGCTGCTGCTGTTCTGGACTACCGCTGTTCTCCTCGTAGCCGTTCTGTTTCTGGTGGGTTGACCGTATGTCCGTCGAAGAAGCTGACAGGAGAGCACCGCTCTTGGGAAGCCCCAATGGCATATCGTGTTCTTGGGGCTTGTTCTCCTTGATGGTCTTCTTGCGACTGGATTTGTTCTGGAGTTTGGGCACTCCGAAAGTGGACATTCCACGCTTGATGGTGCCGAAAATGTCTTCCATTATCGCCGACTTTTTCGGACCGTTGTTTTTCGATTTCATCGAGTTGTAAGTCCGGTACTCGAATGCGTCCACTGGTTCCAGTTTGGAATACTTTTTGGACTCTTTGGTGCGACGTCGCATACTCCGTCTGGACATGGTGGACGATCGAGTTTGGACATCGTACGATATGCTGTGGTAGTTGTTCCTCACGATCACTTCCTTGCCGTTGATCGAGTTGTGCCGTCGCTGGATCTCCAGATCTACCGTCTCTTCGGTGTAAACGCGAGGCCGCAGTGATCTACCACTACTCTTTTCCGTCATCTTTTTTGCACCCACTTATCGCGGCGATAAATCCTGAGTTATCACTGATTATCAAGTCATTCAACACTTGATGATAACGGGAGTAATCACTGAACAAACATCAGATCGGGACATTCTTTTAACATGGTTTTTTTCCTGATCAAAAATCTGATCTAGGTGCTGTCCGATTTCGATGTTTTTGTTGACGCGCCACTAATATCCTCTCTCTCTCTCTCTATGTGGCTCTTATGCTATGCTACTACCTGCGTGACTCTCACTATTCCACCTGGCTAGGAAAAAGCTAAAAGCTGAAAAGCCAAGGTAGAACCCCATTGCTGGGGGCGGGGCGTAACGAGGGCACGCGAGATGACGTCAGAAGGTGAGGGAAATCGGGGTGTCACGGTGACGTCAAACTGAAACGGAATTCCCTGACGCAATTTGGGTGTACAGGGTGGTAGCGACATCTGTAGAGGGGAATTGAAAGCATTTGTTGTTGGACTTGTACAGGGTGTCTATGAGTGAATGGATTCAGAGTTCTCGAGCTGTGATGGCGTAGTACTCATAGGCGTACTTGGGGGTCATAACCCCCCATTGGATCCAAAATTACATTGAAGCCTACCCCTGCTGGGGGACTTTCGTCCCGCAAACAATGATATAATACCCCCCCCCCATTAGTCAACTGACCCCCTCCCTTTGGTAAATCCTAGTTACGCCAGTGGTAGTACTTATTGATGCTGTGGGATTGTTCAAGTATTACATAACGCATTTCCCCTGAATTCAGAGACCCCTTACCCCCTACCCCTATCGCCTCCCTGTCAGAGCGCCACATAATATATGAAAAGTCCCTACAGCTTGACCAAAGCTTTGGAATTGTTGGATTCTGGCTTCTTTAGCACTGAAAGTCGAAGTTGGACTTTGTGGTCACCCTGTATATGTTTATTTTTGTGGTTTTAATTATTTGGAATTGCTTTGAAGCTTGAAAAAGTTTTCTGTGAATTTTCAAATTTAGTTATTTATTTATTACCTAAACTAAGTAAGTTTGTGGCCACCCTGTATAATATGACTAATATCTATGTGTATTTGTAAAAGAAAAGATGTTGACGAAATTATAACATTTATTTTTAATATATGTATCTACTTTTTACCTCTAAAATACACATATAAGGTATCAAATTTAAAAATAAATAAATATAGGGAATTACTTAAAAAGTACTTTGTGTCTACCTGCATATTTACTGTCTTTTATAAATATTTGTCAGTATGCAATTTATATTTAAATTTCAGTAGAAATAAAACAATTATTTACACATTTTTATTGGTCCACCCTGTAATTTACTCCTTCCTCTTGTCCAAACTATTTGTACTAATAGAAATCAAATTTAAGAATAAATAATAGACTTAGTTAAAACTTAATTTGTGGCCACCCTGTATGGTGTTTTTTTTCATTTCTCTTGAAAATAATATAGCAGGGAAAATCCAAAAGTTTTACAAAGTTTTTCCAAAAAGTTTAACAACAATAATGCATTTATTTGAAATACTGCATGGTCACGTTCTATAGTTGCTGTTTTTGTTTGCACACTTTGCAAAAATACATTAAAAAAACTATTATTTAAAACCTTAGGTTTTTTATGTGTATTTTATGTGTTTTTTTATTGTATTTTTTAAATTTTGAGACCAATTAAGTAGATTATGCATTGTCCTGATGCAAGGATGTAATTTGACACGACCTTGAGTATATAGTCACACCTGGACTTTCTGATCCGCCCTTGTTTAGGTGTCAAAAAAGTTGCACAATCCCACAATGCATCGCTCACAGCAAGTCCATGTTCAAACATGAAATTTTCACAATGCCCATGCTACATGATTTGTATGTGAATGTCACTCACTAGATTCACACTGCAACTTATCAGACGAGAAATTCCTATTCAGGTAATACAACATTGCTGTAACATGTCACATGTTGAAGAATGCTCAATGTCCATGCAGGTCTTGAAACTGATGTGGTTTTGACCATTCTGGTACATGTTATCTGTAGGTTCAAAAAATGAAGGGCAAATCCGGCCTTCCCGCATGTCCACACGGACCAGTGACCACAAGCTTTGTGACCTCTCCAATTGGCGACATGGTCATCGAGAGCTGTCCACATGGCCTACACTCTGTGCACCAATCCGACACTTCTAGCGATGACAGTTTCAAACCAGACTTGAGTCAGACCGTAAAACCAATTTCCGGAATTGGTCAAGATTCGGAAGTGTTCCAGACATGCTTGTTTTGGCTCCAGGAATACTTCACCAATCCCAAAGGCATCGATTGCATTCCTAAACCGAAGCTGTGCTTGACCGTAGCTAAAAATGGTTAGTTGAATATAAAAATGAGATTCTCATTTTCTTTTTCTGTATTCTCATCGGACTTTTGACCATTGCAGCGCACTTTCGCGAGAAGGTATGGGAGACCCTGGCTTCAGAAGTTGGAGTTGGACACACCGTGTCTTACGGCGAGTTGGCCAAATTGTGCGATAATCCTAAAGCTGCCCAAGCTGTTGGCTCGGCCATGAGCTGTAACCCTTTCCAGCTGGTCGTGCCTTGTCATAGGGTCACACGAAGCGATTCCATGGGTCTGTATGCCCATGGAACCAAAAATTCTGTCAAGAAATGGCTGTTGGAATTTGAAGGTGTGCAAGGATACTGATTGAAGATTAATATTTGTAGACTCATTTATTGGAATAAAAACATGATTTTCAAAGGACGCTTAGCCGTACTGTTATTCTGATTAGTAGAAATGTCTGGACAGCATTGGATTTGACCAAAGTAAAATTATTTAAGTGAAAAATATTGATTTTATTGGGGTCTTCCTGCTGTGAGAACAAAACTTGCACAAGAAAATGTATTTTTTTGTGATAATTTATTGTGACGTTCAGCGAGTATCATATTTAGAAATTTGGAGCTATGGCGCTCTTGTTAATGAACGTGTGGAAGGAATTGGAGGGAGTTCCTGACTGCCAGTCTGGCTTATGAATGTAACTAACACTAACAATATCTGGGTGTTAAGAAGGCTTGATCACCCATAATCCTTGGCACATAGTTACCTAACAAACATGATTCATTAGAGCGTAGAAATGGCATATCTGATTTTAAACTTATTAGCTGCTTTTTTTTACTAAAGGTGCCGGGTTCTGAAATTTTTTTTTCCAAAATGGAACTTTGAGCACCATTTTGGAACAAAAATTTGTTAAGGGCAATGCATCTTTAAACATTGCTTGAATATTAATAAAGCTTATGAGTTTTGTTCACCCTGAAAACAGGACAGTTTTTTAACCCTGTTCAGCAAAAGTGTGGACTGAAATGCAACCATTCTGCAGTAGTGTTTTAATAGATTTGTTTCTCCTGTACGAGTATTACTCATCATGAGAATTGCATATTGGACACTGCCTTGTACATAGAAACATGGCACTTCCATGGACCACAAATGTGGACAAATGTACTCTTGCTCTTCTTTAGATGGTTTTCCTGAATTCTGGTTATCTACTGTAGTTTACTTTTGTGCCGAACAGTATCATATGCTTTTCATATTATGTTAGGCTGATTGGTTAACGGTTAACCCTAGATAGGAAATGATGCAGTTTTTCCGCATTTCAATGATATCCTGTATATTTTCCTCGAATTTAGTCATGATTCTGATGATTCATGAATATTTCCTCAGGAATATGCTAGCTTGAAAATTTCATAAAATAATGACGATTGAGCATAAATATTTATTTGAGTATATTTTTTATTTTCATAAATTTTTACATTTTCTCGGATGTTTTTCATTTCGTTTATCCGATCGAATAATTGCATGAATTTTACATTGTAACAGTATAATTTGAGATCTGTTATTACAAATGCAACAATCATATTAGGACTTTCAACGCCTTTTTTTTTCATTTGTAATTCATGCAATTTAGTATGTAGAAAGTCAACAAGTTATTGATCTTATAAGATCTTGTTCGTATTGAACATAATAATTGCATTTTTCAAAGGCTACAAAATGGCCTCATTTAAGACCTAACAACAAAGATCACAGTAACAGACCTGCTTTGCATTTTATTTAATCGCTGCAATAACATGAATTCCACAAGTTTAGATTTATTGGCATCAATTGTAATTTTAAAGGGGATGAAGTCTCACTTCATATCAAGTGATTTTTAAATGCTGGGCATTAGAATTGAACGTAGAAATAAAATGATAACATTGAAATTAAACTTACCAGTAATGAGAAATAACAATTTGTATCTAAAACATGGGCAGCGCCATATTGTCTGATCTCAGGAATACCTGAATTGTAAAATCTCAGAAATGTGTGCGCCATCTGTTAGCTCCTCTTAATATTTTGTACCTATTTTTTGTTAATTTATTTCAAAATAAACTTGCAAAAAAGTGTCAAGGAATTTAAAGGGACAGTCTCACTTTGAAACAAGTTATTTTTAAACAGTACACACTTACTAGATATTAATTTCTGTGCCAAT
>JAQIXP010001542.1:0-18002 GCA_034700285.1 Proteroiulus fuscus | reverse complement strand
CAAGTTTTAGTAAATTTAATTGTCCTTCATAAAAAATCAAACCCCGTCAATTTATGTTTAGCCATTATCGATTAAATATGTACCGGTAATTAACATGGAGATTCCCATAGGAGCATGCATTTTCTAAAAGTGTGGACAGCCCCCTTAACCATCTTATTTTCAAACTTTTTCTCTGCACTTGGGTGTATCAATTACACGTCTTACATGTCATTCTTGAGTCTACTTTTTAAGGATTTTTTTGACAGGAATTGAAACAGCACACAAGTACAGAATGTAAATGAATTGTTGGCAGGTTGTTGCGCCTGCCACGGTTGTGGTATGAACTGGATCACTAAATTTTGACAGGGAGATGTACTGGAATAAGCTGCATTAAATGTAGTTTGCATATTTTGACTTGCAACTTGGCACATTTAACTATACATGTGTGATATACCTCGTTCATCAAGCCAGTGAACTGAACTTCAACCGACTAGTTAGATGTCAGGCTATTGATTCTAATTAATTTATATGACTCACCTAATCCACTCTTTTCTTGAACATGGTATAAACAGTCGGTCATTTTTCTTTGAATTTACTGAATAAATAAAGGTTTAGAGGTTTTTGATGTCCCCCATCCCCCTTCCCTTAAAAAGAATTTTTGCAGAAATTTTAATCCAGATTTAGTTTTTCTGCAGATATTCTTTGCGAATTCTATACAGCATTTTCTGTTAAGGAGTTAGCTATGCAAAAATATATGTATAAGTCTGATCTGCTGTTTCTGTAGTATGTTTGTAACAGTTCCAGGGTTGTTGCCCAACCTGGAAAACCTGGAAAAAGTCAGGGAAGTTGCAAAATATGATCAAAGCTCAGGGAAAATTTTGGGGAATTTGCAGTACACTTGGAAAACTCAGGGAAAATCGAGATGTAACAGAAATTAAGTCATAAAATTAAGATGATGTTATCACTGGCAATTGGGGTGTTTATGGAGTTGTCATGAAAACATTTTATGGACAACTCCACAATTATGATGTGAGGGATTTTTCAGAAGTATCATTATTATTATTTTTATTTGCAGGTGAGGATCCAACGATTCCAACCACAAGCTGTATGGCCATTCAACAAAGCATTCACGTCCATGTGGTCAGGGGCAAACTGGATCGTTCCATCAGCCGAACTTGACCTTTGTAGCCGTATCGTTTCTTATGGCATGGGGACGGTAGGGAGATGAACTCCCAGTCCAGAATGGGGACCATACACATCTATTAAAGGATGGGTGACCGCGTGGCTGTAGCACACTGGAATGGAGAAAGTTGATGGAATTGACCCTGATTTGTTAACCACCCATGGAAACCAATGCATGGCCCAACGAGTCACTGGACATCGTAGCATTTGCTGACAAGTTGATGGTAGGGTTTATGCTTTTGAATTACTTTATACTAGGCCTATATCTACTTCTAAAACTCAAACCTACAGGCAGGAATTTAATATATCAACAGCAGACGAATCCTAACTATAGTTTGCTATTTGTCCCAGAGAGCCAATGGAAGCTCCCATGTATGACAATTACAAACAATGAAAATTAAACTGACGCTAGGTGGTGGGCCCAGGGCCAAAAATTATTGGAACCAAGAATAGTTCTAGGTACCATTTTGGGCATTTTTACATATTTTTGTGTTGGATGTTTTCCTGTAGTGAGTTATACATGAGAAAAACTTACAATTATTTTGACTCAAACAACGAGTATGAAACTTTCATTATGAGTGGTAAAGATGTTTTTAGACTTTTGTGGCACCACTGTATGTTAGTACTTTCTAACAATTGCTGTCAATAAGTAAATACCATACGTGAGCAGGAATTTAGCTTATCAATGTACATACAAATTATAAATGTATTTATTTGAAAGCAGATGTCACAATAATCTTGTACTCATTTTTTGTTAAGCATGAATTTCATATTTAATATTGAATTAAGTGATAAAGTAGCATGCTTTAAGTTTAAAATGTTATCTTGAGCAAGCATTGCATACTTGAAAAGCTTTATCGACAGATTGAACTTCTGCAAACAACTTTCGATTTATGAGTATGGAAAGGTGAATGTCCTGTACTAAAAGTTTCACGTTGGCCTGGCCTACATGACGTCAGTTTTTTTTGTTTTGGCTGATTACAACCTATTGTCTTCTTGAGTTCCATTCGTCCCAGGGACAGAGGAAATGTTTATTTGAAATTATAATACTTGGAGAAGCTAAAATGTGAGGGTGGAGGAAAGTTCAAATGCTTTTATACTAAATTGTCATCTCAAGGAGTGCCCCTGACATTACTCAATTTAAAAGGGTGTCTTCAGTTTTGCACACCAAGTAGCAAGTCTCTGGTGAGATATGTATCAAAGTGAAGTTTTAAACCCAAAGTGGATATCCACGAGACAGAAGGGGTCATAAAATCTAAGCCTCTGGTATTAAAAACAATGGAAAATAAATGTTCAAAATAAGCAAGATTGCGTTTGTTACATGTACAGTGTAATATGAAAATAGGGACTTCTTGCAGTCTTGCAGAACAAAGTTTAAAATTGATAAAAATTACAAAAATATTGTTTATTTCCCCCAACTCCCACAGGAATTTAAAAGAGTATTTTCTAAAGTATAGATACTTAGATGGACTATTTTTGTAAAAGAAATAGTAGTTAAGAAATACATAGAAAACTTAGTTTTTCTTAAATCAATGGATGGTGCCATTTTTACCATATTTTATAAAAATGACTGGCGCCATCTAGTAGTTAGTTATATACTTATATGACCTATTTTTGTAAAAGAAATATGATACTGGTACTTATTGTAAAATACATTTTTACACCAAATCAAGCTCTATGTTCTTCTTAATTTTTTTAAATCACTTGTAACCAGGTGGGACTTTCCCTTTAAATTGAACTACTGCCAATCTTTTTAACTTTTGATTTGCCACGCACTTTAGTTATTCTTCAACATTTTATTGTTCTGCACATTTGATTTTGAAATTTTCTGAAGATTTCTTTGTGATGGAGATTTAGTTCGATTTTGACAGATTCCTTCCCCATAATTGTGTAAAATTTCATTTTTAAAATTGGGAACACACTGATTCCCCAGGGCATTATATTGACATTCCATTAATTTGAATGTATTTCAACAAATTCTTGCCCGTTTTCTCAACTGGTTGTGAACTTTTCACCATTGGCTGTTAACTAGGCCATAGGCCTCTCGAGATTATCATCCTCATTAAAGAGTAGCTCACAATCGTAAATTATTTTAGCAATACTTTGAAATGTTGTATCTGCTTTTCTTCGTCAACAAATCAGACTCTAAGAATTCATGTCATGGAAACCCTTAGTTTCGTCACCCTCGGTTTATCTTTATGTCAAACATTTTTTCTCGTAACCGAATCTCCCATGTTGCCACTAAACATATGGTCCTGGCTCTTGACAGACTTGTCCTAATCATGAAAATGAAGGGTCCCTGGATGTTCCTCCTCGTATATTTTCTGCTTAAATATGATATTCATCATCCACATGCTCATTAGTTTTGCTTTTCTTTTTCCCTCCCAAATTTTTTCTCTCAAAATATTCAAGTGCTCGGTTCAGGGTTGCTCGTAGAAGTCATTGCGGTCAAGTGAGTTCGTCCAGTGTCATTACTTTTCTGACGGAAATTCTCGTTTTTGAAAAATGATTCTTGCTAATCTTTCAGATTTTCATGTCTTATGAATACATTCTAGGAACTAGCAGAATAATCCATCACTCAGTCACATTGTTTCTAGTGACAACAAATTGCGTTTTGGGAGCATGTATTTAACTTTGACATTAGCACTTGAATTTTTTCATCCATTTTTTTTCTATCTGTAATTACTTGGAAATTGCTAATTTTGGGACTTTTCGTGTTGTTACATTTGTTTGTAAGCATTTGGTAAACAAATCTGTTTTTTGGGTACATGTATTCTTTTTTGGAAGTTTTCTGTTTAAACCGGATTTTCTGAATTTTCAGGCACAAATTTCAAGAATTTCTACAACAACAAAAAATTGCACATAGGCCTAGTTGTCATATTATTCCTATAGATTCTTAGACTACATGTTAGCAAATTTTCTACAATCTGTCCATTTTTTATACATTTTCATTGTTTTATGCAAATTTTTATAAATTTCATTGGTTTTAAATACATCACAAATTAAAACTTATATAAGCCTATACAGCTCCCTATATTTCCTATATAAGACAGTAAATATTTAAGCATAAAGCCTGTAAATATCAAAAATACATTTAGGAATAGGCCTATGTTTCTGGCCAGTGACACTACTTCTGGTACCAATTTTTCAACGCTATCATTGAAGGTTCAGACATCATTATGAATGATTTTTTAATTTTGCAAATATGTTTTCCAAGAGATTATCGTTTTTCACGGAAAACCAATTTTCATTTTTTTTTAAATCCTAAAATAGCTTAATTTGCATGTAGGCACATGTTAATCTTGTCATTTCTTAGAAGCACTCAAAAACAGGTGCATTTTGGGAATTGAGTAGTCTGGCAAGTGCAGTGCATATAGAATTTCAAGACCCTTAAGACGAATTAATGTTTGGGGGATATTCGTCTTCTCTTGTTTTTATAGTTTCTGACTTTGTGACAAATGGGGGAAATCCAGTTTTTTGTTTATTATTATGTATAGAGTTAAGGCAGTTTTTTATTCCTGAAATTTAACCACCAAATGCTCCTCAGTTTAATAACAATATTCAAATATATAAATTGTGAGTGTATGTGTAGTAAAATTATTTATAGGCCTAGTCCAGCCTGTTCTGTATGTGGATTTGTTGTTGGCAGGGTTTTATATGGATCTGGTGCATTATAACTTAAACTGATTCATATTAAGAAACATTTCTGTTCTAGTTTTATTAGATAAATACATGTGCATTGCCAAGGTAACAAACTGGAACTAAATTAGACAATGACACTAGTTATATATAGCCATTCTTATTTATTGTTTAATATTTGATAATGTTGACCCAAATATATATATATTGTTTTCATTTATTGAAAAATGAATTTGTAATTTTTATTGTCGAGTTTTCAATGAGAAAGATTATTCAGAAAGTTCTGTGAGTAATCTATAAATTGTTTGTAAAATGAATAAGAAATGGGAGAAATGCGAAAGCTGCATACTGTTCAACAAATGAGTAAACTCTAAAGTTACTTCTGCATAATTACTGCATATTTATGACGGTCTATAGATCAATAAATTAGAAACAAAATGGCGGTATCAATAAAATTTTAATTACAGCTGCTTTTTTTGGCGCCAGTTGCCCCCATCTATTGATAGAATAGTTTTATAGAGCATTTAAAGCTAGGTCAGTAAAGTGCAATTAACTGTTATAACTTAAACAATTGGTTATAAAAAACTGCTTTAATTTTAAAAAAGTAAATAGACAAAAAAGTTTTAAGTGCAGATGTTATATGGACAAAAAATGTGCTTCTCACGTTAAAAATGGTCAATTTGATGAATTCTCGTCATGTATACCAATTTTTTTTTTGCCATTGACTTTAGAAATTGCAATTAAAAACATGTGGTGGCACAGTTAGCCAGTATGGAATCTTCTAACTTGATAGTTCTTGGTGGTTTCCGAGAAGAATTTCAATGACATTACCATAATTTGAACCAGATTTGTATTTGTCCACCCTCTACACCACGCCTTATGAGTTTTCAACATATACGGTTTATTTGGCAAAATATGTTTGTTGCATTCCTCAGTGAATACAAAGTTTCCACTGGCACTAATTGGTAAAATTGCAATTATAATTTCTGTCAAAATGTGGGGGATTTTTGAAAATTGATGGATATTGCTAGAAAGTATCCGGTTACGAGCTCAATTTTATTCAAAACTTCTGAATAAATCATCAAATCAGAGGTTTTCTTCCAAAAATCGCTAGTCATAGACAATTTTCGTAAACTGAATTTTCCGGTTTTTTTTTACAGAAGACCTTAAAGGCTTAACCATAAATTGAAATGCAAATTGTGAAGAAATTTGGTATCTAGTGTTGATAACCCGTTGATGGATGTAGCCACGGTAAATTTAATTATAGTATTGGCAAGGGGTGCTTTTGTAGATCTTGAATTTTTGAATATTCCGATGGCTGGTCTGGCAGGGTTTTTTACGCAAAATTAAGTATTATTTCCTCATATTCCTGATTATAGTAACCTCCGCATTGTATGTAATTTGCATGCGAATTATGAAAATGCTATCTATACAGATTGATTATACCATGCACTTAAGCCGAAGATGCGTACGTAGATGCAAGCCTTTTCAATTAGTTTTTCTGTCAAAACTACTTTTTTTAGGACTTGTCATGCATGTAAATAGATCTACCAAATCCAGACTTTCAAGTCCTGGACTTATGAAAAAAAATTTTTTTGTAAGGCTGTTTCACATATCCATGTTATTTTATTATATTGACATAGACATATAGGAGGCAAAGTTGGGTTGATCCCAACATTGCAAACTGACGTCACACGTAAACTTAGCGACATATGTACTGGACATAGCCTATTATGTAAAAAAACATGTGAATGTGAAAGAGCCTTAATCCAAAGTTTAAAAGTTTGTAACCAAATAATTTTAATTGCTCCATTTGATTTCTATTTGCTTGACATTTTATGGTCGAGAAGCTCAGATCAGGTTGCATTTTATTTGATAAGAAAATCTAGGCCTATACATAAAATTATAAAATATCCATATGAGAAAGTTTCTATACTGAAATACAACCAAACGCGCCAGCTGGTTGCAACGCCTTAGCCAATAAGAGTCAAGAGACTGTTCCCAGCAGAGGAGACACGTCATAGTTGGTTCAGTTAGGAACAGCTGCATGATTTTGCCCCCAGATGGCGCATTTGGATCCCTATGAGAATAAGTTAAGTATGCAGAAAATGTTATCTGATGAATTAAGGTGACAACTTTTCTGCATAAAAATCTTTGATCATTATGATTTCTGAGATGCTTTCTGGAGCTATTGATATGGATTGGTCTTTGGATGGTAGCTGTTGTTGCCAGCAAGTGATGTCATAGGGAGGGCCACTGATAGTCTTGTATATCTGTGGTGCATGAAGACCACCTTATGACATCAGCTACGGCGCTCCAAATAAGGTTACAAGCAATGGCTACTCTCTGTTGACCAATATTTTCATCACTTCCTGTTAAACTCGCAAAAATTATTTTATTTGGGATATTTTTTTATTAAAGAAATTTCAAATTGAGTGGAGTTTCCCATTAACCAATGCAATTTTGCAGCTCCCATGAAGTAGAAAGCGGTCAAAATACAATGAAAAATTGTCTCTGAAAGACTGATTAGACTATCTATAATCGAAATACAGGGAGAAAAAAGCAAAACGTGCAGTGGCATAAACACATGCAAACTAATCAGACTCACAAATGCATCGTGATTAATGGATGAGAAAAGTAATAGGAAGTTTGTTGTTTGTCCTGAATACTCTTTAAGACTTACTGCACCTGGACTGCCTTAGAGTTTTGCTAAGTCTCCCGGCCTTGCAAGGAGAAAAAGTTGAAATGCATGCAAAATGATGTTAGCCACTCATAAGCTTGTCAATCACTTCTTTTTTTTAAATTTATAATAAGAGCTTTTTAATGTATTGTTGTACACCCATTCCTCCCCCTTGGTCCCATCATGGTCATGCGTGTGCATCGGATAGCAGACATTTTAATAAAAAGTATAATGTTTTTGTGTTTTTAACACAAACATTTCTTTATAACCAACCCCAATGGTTTTGAGACCTTTTATGCTATGTACAATAAGATTTTTTGGTTGATTTAACTGAAAATGACCAATATTTTCGACCTGGGATGAAATTTTTATGATAGGAACCATACCCATGTGTATAATTTTCTGCTGAAATTGTCAGAAAAATGGGAAACGAATTTCTTCAGGATAAAAATTACGTTTGGTTTTAGTATTCTGAAAGATGTAATGTAAAAACATGATCTGGATCTACAGAAATCTTGAAAACAAACTGTTTTCTGCAGAATACTCCTGAATTTTTCTGCAGAAAAACCACCAATGGTTTTGAGGTCTTTTACGCAAGGTCTGCATATCCATTTGTACAAGTTTCTGCAGAATTTTCTTTCAGAAAAAGGGAAACAAATTTTTGCAGTAAAAATTAAGTTTGTTTTTAGTATTCTGAAAGATGTTTCTGCAAAAAAAAAATGATCTAGATCTACAGAAATCTTTAAAAAAAACCTGTTTTCTACAGAATAGGCCTACTTCTGTACATTTTTCTGCTGAAATTCGTCGATAAGCTTAGTTCAGAAAAAGAATTTGGGACTTTAAAACACTAGCACCCCCAGTGGCAGATTTTAAAAACAATAAACAGGGCTTGGGAGCACCATCTGATGTGTGGTGGTTTTGCACTTATTTCAACACTTTAACAAAACATTTGCCTAGTGGCAGTTTTTGGAAATGCCAAACAGGGTTGGTGGTTCTGTGCATGCACAATTGCGTAATGTTAAAGTCCTGAATTCTACAGAAATGATTTCTTATGGGTTATCATTGAATTACATAATTCTAAAAAAACAAGTTTTTTCATGGATTTTTTTTTGAATTTACAAGAGAACTGATGGAGAAATGAAATGTAAGGTCAGGAATAGTCAGGGAAATCGGTATCCAGATTTTGCTAGGAACCCTGTAGTTCGGGCTATTTTTCTGCAAATTAAATGTGGGCTATTCTATTACAAAGGGAACTGTTTGGTTTATGGCATGGGCGTTCATTCCATGGTTAACTAAGCACAAGTTTTTGGTAAAAAACAATTAGTCTGGCTCGACTGATGTCCAAACAACATACGTTAAATGGACACAAGGAATATGGTGACTCCGGAATCAGTTTGGCACTCTACAGGATGCCCATTCGCCATCTGCTGGAATCCCCACTTTCTCCATCTTTTCGGCTTTTTTTCTAAGATTCAATGCATGGCCATCTGTTTAGTCTAACTCTGGTTTGTCGGCCCTGCTCATTAGCTGGTTTCTAAGGATTTTTTTGCTAAAATTGTCACTTGGCATGCTTCTTCGACCCATTAAACATTTCAGATTAGTTTACATTGTGAGCTGGCCCCAATCCCCAATTTTTCTGGTTTCTGTAGAAACAAATATTGTCACTCTGATACAAAGGAAAATATGCAAACAATTGGCATACATGTGCTGATATAGATTATTGAAAAATCTTTATGACATTTTTTTTAGCATACTGCTGAAATGGCACAGGCTAGAGTGGGCGAGCCAAATTTTAGTATGAGTAACATTATATTGATGTGGGTGGTTATTGTTTTAAGTATATTTTGGTGATATTATTTGACATTTTATGGATTATGTCGCAGCAGGCTTAGGGTTACGTGCTTTTTGATGTTGTTACAGAGACCTGTGAGAATTTGTATTCAATTGTTTACTGCATAATGTATCAGCAAGGGCCACATGGGGCTTGAATTTCTAGGGTTTAAATGTTGATTGTATCACAGAAATGTGGAAAATACTTGAATTGGAAATGCAGACTTGGAATTGCGAATTTCTGGGTTTAGATTTCTTGGGGAGTCAGGAAGCTTAAAGATGCTAAAGAGGAAGTCAGGGGAGTTAGGCACCTTAAATGTATTATTATTTGTTTCAAGTCTTATTTTTGCATTTGAGGCTGTAGATTTTTATGTTTTCTGCAAAAAAAAAATATCAGAAAATAATGGTAGGGAGAATTCTGGTAAAAGCATGCTAATACTTTTTAATTTTTTTTTAATTAGCAGAATTTGCTTTTTACTGCATGACTAAGACTGGATTTTATCTGTCAGGGAAAGTCAGGGAAGCTTTTTGCTGTAAAAAATATGAAAGTTTTATACATTTTGAGAATATGTCTATGAAACTGCATAGAAACCCTATTTAATTTTTAATATTTCTGAAAGAGTTGGTTTTGAATTCTGTGTCCTAGGCCTATTGAATTTCAACAAAAAGAAAATGTTAAAAATATGATAGGCGTTGCTTTGACAGTATTTTACAAAGAGTTATGTCGTGGATCGGATTTCTTTAGTTACTAGTGGAAATGTACACCAGAAAAATATGTTTTACTGAGATTAAGAAAGTTACACTTTTTTTTTGAGAATTTGAGCAAAAAACTGGGGAGGATCTGTTAAATTGATCGGCCTATGGAACAGTTGTTCAGACAAAGCTCCATAGGAAGCAGAATTTCCTGAATTGTATACAATTTTAAGGGTGTATCCATTTGGAACATGTGGACGACATGTTTAGTTCCCATCACCGGTCTTTCTCTATTAATAAAGTCTTTTTTGGGATTTGAAACCTGACATGCGTACTAAGAAAATACGCCCCTTCCTATATACTCCATTAATTCTTTAGCAACTTAAAAAATTGTGCAGATGGGAAAAAGCGAAAGTTGCAGAAACAAATGACGTATTGTTACGCAGTGGGTCCCAGTTGGACCGTTTTCTGAAATTATGGATCCATTGAAAATTGTTATTTCTTGTCACCCTCCACACATGCTAAATAGGATCCATAAAGTGGGGGTGACAGCACCAGGCCTATTTTTTATACCATAACGGACATTTAAATCTCCCCCCCCCCAATCCATTGTTCCTCTTCCTGTTGTGGGAATTTAAACTGGCCGCCAATGCACCTTTGACAAGCATCATGCAGCTGCCCTCAAAAAACAGCCCAATTTTTAAACGGGTATTGTGGTCCCTTAACAATGGAGGAGCATGCCGGGGAAAATGGCAGATGCCCAGAAAATCCTGCCAGGATTTAAAAATCTGTCATTAGCATAATTTTTACCTGTAAGGTGTATCCAACTGGTTAGGGTTTAAGGCTTTCCGTCAAGTGTAGAGGAAATGGATTTTGAAAAGCTAGAAAATGGGCTTTTTAAATCTCTGTCTTAATGGTGCTCTGATGGTCATTACTGTACCTGGTCATTAGTCAGGAAACTTGGCCTCTTTTTCTTCAAGAAAATCTGCGAATTTGGCCCACCTTTTTCTAAGAACCATTTCCCCTTTTTAATGCATTTTTCTCCCGAGCCCTTGTTTTATTGTGAAAATGTAAAAAGCTATTTTAACTGGCATTACTGTTTCAATTCTTAAGTTTTTAAGAGAGCTTGGACTCATTAAAGTGTCACGTGGGCAACGCAATTAACCTTATTCAGGTGTGTACTTAACCAGGTTTTGTAATGTAAGTAACCAACATTTTTAATGAGAAGCTTTTTAATTGTTTTTAGAAGTTGGTAA
Source organism: Proteroiulus fuscus (assembly GCA_034700285.1). NCBI lineage: Eukaryota > Metazoa > Arthropoda > Diplopoda > Julida > Blaniulidae > Proteroiulus > Proteroiulus fuscus. The sequence goes on along the minus strand of JAQIXP010001542.1, from coordinate 6,743 downwards.
ATGGTCATTAAGCATAATTAGTTGTTTGGGACTTTTTTGGCTAAGACATACTTGTTTTTAGAGAGAGGGATTTGTCAAGTAAGCCTATGCACAGTTTAACAAAAGAGTGAACTGGAGAATTTTATACTGGACCAATCTGAGTTGAAGTAGTAAATCTCTTTCTGCATTTGGCGTTTATTTTGGAAAACGTTTGGATAGCCTAAGTTATGATTCATTTTATGCGATATTTCTGTGAGTTGCACAAGTTTTAATGCACCACAAATTACATTTGGGGTCAATTTAACCCTATTTTGAAAGTATTTTGAAACTAAATTTTTGGTGGGGTGATCATTGGATGTAATGTAGTATGCCTAGGCTATATTTTCTCACAAAAATTCGGTTAGATTCATAAAATTCAAAAAAAATTACTCTGTAAAATTATTATAATATAGCAAAAATTTCTATATTTTTATAAGGAAAAAATCTGTATATTTTGAGAGAAAATTCTTGTAATATTCCTGTATTTTTGGGGGAAAAAATCTATGTAGTTTAATTGAAAATTCTTGTAATATTCCTGTATTTTTTTGGGGGGGGGGGGGGGAAATCTTTATATTTTAAGAGAAAATTTTTGTAATATTCCTGTATTTTGGGAAAAAACTTTATATTTTAAAATAAATTTTTTGTAATATTCCTGTATTTTGGGAAAAAAATCTTGATAGGCCTATTTTAAGTGAGAATTGTTGAATTTTCCTGTATTTTAGAAAAAAAAATCTATAGGCCTAGATCTATTTTGAGAGGAAATTCTTGTAATATTCCTGTATTTTGGCAAAATATCTGAGATAAAATTCTTGTAATATTCCTGTATCTTGGAAAAAAATCTTTTATTTTTTGTGAATATTCTTGTAATATTCCTGTATTTTGAAATAGAAAGTTCCACATTTCCTATATAAGGCAGAAAACATTTGGGTATGATGTTTGGGATTTCATGTTTGGCAAACATTGGACATTTTTAAGGTGGACTGACAGTTGGACTTTATGGACCTGCCTCCTGATAGTTCAGGCAAGATCATAAAGTAAAAAAAAAATTGCTCACGGATTTAGCTGTTAGCCTACCTTTAAACTTGCAAATTATGTTAACTTTAGTTATTAGTTATTGTGCTTTTGCATGCACTAGTGTGCTGTAAAAAGAAATTGAGGGTTATTTGGGTGTGTTATTAATAGAAAAAAATATGGCTAGAATCCTTGAAAAGTTAGACCTGCTCCCACACAAATTTACATGCATGGTCAAGGTATTGTCCTTGTTTTTTGCAGTTCTTTGGCGATTTTAACAAATCTTTGTTTATACTAGCTTCTGAAAAGAAATTTTTACAAGGCCCTCACAGAAGTATGCAGGCATTTGGGACAATTGCCAAAAAAGTTGTTTTATAGTCGTGATATATCTTAATGCAAGTTTAATGTAACCACCTCGTAACATTATTGCTTTTAAGCACTTTAAAAAAACAATGTTTTCCATTAATTTTAATGCATTATCTGTCCCATAAGCAGTAGCTGTATGGTTTGATAAGAGAGAAAAGTCGCCAGACGTCTGTTGCATTCGTGATGGGTGTCGGCCATGTTGACGGACAATACTTGATGGTCATCTATTGACGTGAGTGGGTCTTAACAGGAGAATGTAACATTAGTGCTAATTGCTTTTCATACAACAAGTTAAAAGCCCGAGAAAGGTTTCTTTTTCTTCTAATAAAGCACGATTTCGCAGTTTGATGATAAACGTCTGGATGTTAGCCATTTTGCAGATTAGATAAAACAAATATGGTCTAACCTTAGTTTTTAAGTGACGTGAAAGGCCATCCCCACGGTGTCCCCTTTACTTTTTTTTCTCTCTCATCAAAATTCTATTACACTGTAAAAGGTTGCTGTTACTCTTTTTTCTGAAAATGGCCATAAAATATTTTTACCTGGGCGCAGATGGCTAAGGGAAACTTGTTTTATTTAGTATTTATTTGTTTTTGTTTTGGATTTCTAATACTAGTATGTAGGCCTATTACTGATTGTGATTTTTTGTTGTGTGCTTTGCTCGAATCGTACAATGTAGGCCTAGTCTATGTCAAAATTCATTTAGGAATCTACATTTTGAAATACGTAATATTAAAATAGAAAATGTTATTTAATGGGAAAGTCCCACTTTGTTACAAGTGATATTAAAGTTGTACACACAGATATGAATGGCTGTGACAATAATAATTGCAGCAGAGTTTCCATATTAAAGAAATTACTTTAGCCAAATACATGTTAGGCGCCATTTTTCCATAGATTTCAACAGACACTGAAAGTTGGTGGCGCCCTCTAGAACATATATGTCTACGTGTTTCATGAGAGCTGATGCCTTTTATCCAGTAGATGAATTAGATTTTCAGCCAAATCCATGTATTCAGGACATTTTATTTAATGACTTGTTATCTCAAATATAACTAGAATTTCCATGACTTTCATAATTTTTCATGCTCTTTTTTTCCCTACAACCCACTTCTTTCAAAGTGGGACTTTCCCTTTTAGATAGGCCTACCTTGATCTAAAAGAAGTACAAAAAATACATTTATGACTGTAATTTTGAATATATTTTTACACTTTATAAGCAACAATAATTTAATACTAGGAAAAAATGTATATTTCAAATTTTTTATAAATGTTACCATATTTTTAAATTTAATCCATTAATATGCAGTTAACTGTGGCGGCCATTTTGTCCAGACTTACAACAACACTTTTGATGATTGTAAATTCTGTGTGAATTTGGTTAAAAATACATTGGATTGGATAACATATAAAATAAAATCTGATGTGGATATGCAGTAGCATTACCACAATTATTGTAAATAGAAAAGGTAACTCATTACAAAGTTTGCCATCAAATAATTTCTTTTGAATAAAATATTAAAAGGCCACTTTATCTAACGGGTCAAACACGTCTTGACTTTTTTAACTTTCTACATGATTTTGCCAAAAAGAAATTATAAAGCTGGACATCATCATGCATAGGCCTATGGTTTCTTTTTTCTTGTTTTCAGAGAGCTTGACATTTTTTAGCAACATGCAAAAAAAAGTTTTTAAAGGGGGACAAATTGGATATCTGAATGTTAGTTATAATACTATCAAAGAAAAGCGATACAGGTAAAAGTTTTTCAAAGTCAAGTCACGTTTGTTGTAAGCCGAAGTTTTTTCTCGTGTCCACAACATGAAGATTTGAATTTTTATGTTTCATAAAAGGTATAAGTTGACAAAAATAACCGTATACCGGTATTACTGGTAACTTTTTTCTACTTTTACGACTGTTGTTCACCTTTCGAGTATGTTTTTTTTTACCTACGGGTAATAAATATAATTTTAAGATATTTGTTTATGAACGACCCCTTTCTCCATTGCTGTCTATGTGCATAAGTGGTCGTCCATAAATTACGTTTGCTGTTAGGGAGGGAATGGGAGAGAGGGTAAAAATGGAGTTTTTATGGATAACCCCTAAGCCAAATTCAGATTTACTGATTTTGACATTTGAAAAATCAGGGTGGAACTCCTAAGAACATTGACTTTTGTCGAAGAAAATACGAGTTTGTTGTTCCAGGGGCGCTCCACCACGCCCTCACGCCAAATTTAGCCATCTGGGCGCAGTCCCGTGTACTTGTTTTGTAAAAATAAATATCCCTAATAATGATTTGAATATCTATTGAAATGAGAAAAGTCGAGACAATCTCGTTTGAAAAATGGCAGACATCAAGGGGGTCTGTTATGACATTTTTCAAATAAATCATCAGCAGGTCCTCCCCAAGTGCAATATACCTAAGTTCAGGTGGAACAGGTATCCAAAATATTAAACCACGTCTCTTTGGATTTCTCCACAATAAAATGAGAAAAAAAATTGGATCAATTTTTGAAATGGTTATTGCAAAGGCGTTGGCCTTCTTAATCTGGTGATTTCTACAAGTGCAACAAGATGAAAATGGCAGGCTAGCACGAAACTCTGCCATTAGCAACAGGTGCGAGGCGAGAAGCAAGTTTTTATATGCAGAAAGCCATTGTCCATATTTCCAAATGGCCAAACTTTATGAAATATTATGTTATTATGATGCAGTATCATTGACACCATCAGTATTAGGGTACCAATTTCCTGAGTAATTTTGCAGAAGCTCAGATTTGCCAAATTTTAACAACCTAATCTGGTATCCAAATGTTTGCAAATAGTTGCTAATGTTTGCAAACGTTTGGTGATGAAAATGCATTTTTGATGGGGACCTGCTTGAAACACTGAACAGATATTCCCAAAAAAACAGTATAGGATTTTTTTGTGCAAAACACAACGAATTCCTTCAAATGTTCACAAACGTTTGCAAACATTTGTTGATCTGTCCGCCTAAATCTATCGAGTTTAAAAACATTTGCTAACATTCACAAACGTTTTTCACCCTTTGGTGAAATGCACCTGAACTGTCTTGTATTGCGCATGTTCATGAACTGCACACTTGCTGTCAATGGAGCTTACCATTGACTGTCATGCCATAAGTCAAATGTTATGCTTCATTGTAAAATTCCATTAACTGAATCAGAAAGTGCATTACATTGACATTTCCTTTGTAAAACTTTCTGCAGAAATGTTTTACAGAATTATGGTGTCCAACTTCTAGAGAAATTTGCATTTGTGTTCTGTTGAACTTTTTAATAAGCAGCTCATAACATAACATAAATGTAAATTTTTCTGCAGAAATTGGTATATCTATTTTCCAAATTTGTTCTGTGATTAAACTTTCAAGTAGACCTGAACCCTATTTTATCAAGACTCTTAGAGTTTAAAATCCTGAGTTTCAATCCAGAATCCAAAAAACCAAATATTTTCATGTAACGTACAAAACCAACAAAAATGGCTCTATGGAATATTTCCAATCCTGAAAATTCTATACACTCCCATGAAAGATTCTGGATTAGGGATTGTAGGATGGAACCAAATTTCTAGGATTCTGGATTGAGATTAAGGATTTTAGATTCCAGAGTCTTGATGACATGAAGCCTAGATCTGCCTTGACAATGCTCATGATCTAGCGAGATCCAGGAAATGGCTTGACAAGCTGCTGTCAATTGCCATCTGGCGCTTGATTCCAATGGATCTGACTTGGCCTGACCTGATTTGACTATGAAACTACCTGTTTTCTCATTCGAAACATTAGGCCTACATGTCATTTTTTATCTTGAATTATACATTTGGTAACATACTGTGACAAATTGTGACGGTATCGATTGTCCAATCGATTGACCGCTTTGCATTGGTATAAGTTGCCATGACAACTTGAGTCAACAGTATTTTTGCTGAAATAATAATAAAGAGTATTTATAACTCCAAACAATCGTAATGGACGTGCCGTGCAATTAACTTTTGTCGATTATATAACATAAAACATCTAAAATAAAGTGGGTTCTTTCCGTGTGGCGAATTTTCCTATCAAAAATAAGCAATGGTGTCAATGATTAAACAGTGTCATACCTTCCCAAAATAATGGCTCCCTTGCACAACAGGAAATATTATTTATTAAAATAAGCATGTCAAACTGGTCGATTTTTCCCATAATTTTTTTTAATGAAATAATTAATTTGATATTTTTTTTGGTACTTATTTGTGGAGCAACTGCCCCAGCAAGACCTAAACCGAATATTTGGCTAACTTGTATGTAAAATATAGTCACGATTTCAAATAGCACACATAGAGTGCCGAAAAGTTGGTTTAAAATTAGTTTCTGTATCTTAATGTATGAAATCCACTGTTTTTCTGGGTTGATTTTGATTTCTGATTAAACTATTAGGGTTAATGACTAGGCCAGGGAATGTAGGTCTGAAGTCAGGTAGCAGTTTTTTGTTTTTTGCTAAATCTGTTTTTTTATGTATAAAAAGTGCTGCTGCTGCTTCTGAATGTTAGTTTTGAAATCCTGCTGCGAAAACATCAGGGTCACTGTAATTTTTTTTTTGATTAAAGCCAGTCAGAAAATAACCTTTTTTGGTTATCATGATTAGGAATTTCTAGGCAGGAACCACAGGTTGCCATATCATATTGAGATGTATTTTTGCTTGGGCCCTGGGGTGTGAAATTTTAAAGATTTTAATTGTGTTATAATGTTCTGATCAACAAATGAATGAACTGGAAAGTAACCAGTGGGTAATTTCCTTCGTATTGATTAGGTGCTCCTGCACAGCTAGTAAACTATAACTACTGGAAGCAGTTGTTAACCCTGGCATAGGTCCTATTAAGCTCTTCTCTCATGCTGAAACATTTGAATTTTCCAGTTCATTCTTTTGTTGATCAAAGTATCGTTTATTACTGAAGTTTAAATATATGTATTTTATAAATTTTTAAATGATACTTTTCTGTACAGTGGTGCTAGAAGAATGTCTAAAACTTATAAAAGCTTGCAATATAACCCATTTTAACATTTCTAAAATAGCCTATATATATTGGCATTTCTAAACTATATTGGCATTTCTAAACTAAATTGGCATTTCTAAACTAAATTGGCATTTCTAAACTAAATTGGCATTTCTAAACTAAATTGGCATTTCTAATATTGGCATTTCTAAACTAAATTGGCATTTCTAAACTAAATTGGCATTTCTAAACTAAATTGGCATTTCTAAACTAAATTGGCATTTCTAATATTGGCATTTCTAAACTAAATTGGCATTTCTAAACTAAATTGGCATTTCTAAACTAAATTGGCATTTCTAAACTA
>JAQIXP010001541.1:0-18007 GCA_034700285.1 Proteroiulus fuscus | reverse complement strand
CATAAAAAACTTTATGAGTGTATCTTTTGAATAAAGCAAACCGCAATGCTGTATCTTTTGTACTTTTGCCGTAATTATTTTTTTAAAGTATGGGCATTCTTTTATGCTCACCCTGTAGTTTCATTTAATGTATTTATATATATATATATGATGCAATGAAGGAATATATATATATATATATATATATATATATACTCCTTTCCTCTTCCCCCCTCCCCCAGTACAAATCTTCCGGTGTGCAACTTAAAACATGCATCGTTAAATTTAATTCCTAACAATTTTGAACACTTTCTATGTTCAATTTCTCGTAAATGCAAACTCTATATATTTTAGTTGATTCACAGCCTATACCGTATATACTAAGATTTTTTTTTTCATTTATTTATAAAATAAAAAAAAAAATCTTTGGAGGCTGTGGTTGATTTTGACTCGTGGTTTTTTCTCTCTATATTAAGGGATTATGGCGAACACAAGAAGAAAACGAACGGATCAAAGACGGAGGAAAAATCGCCTTCATCCAAGGATGGGGGGGCGGCAGAAGTGGACGGAAACAAAGCTGCTGGTCAGAACATCCCTGACAAAAAGGAAGACACGGCAGCGGTCAGTCTAACCAAGGTGAAGTCAGGGAGGGAGGGCGACGTCAAAGGGGGAGGCCAGACTTCAGAGACGCCGGTCAGGCGTCGCAGGCCACAAAGAGAAGAAGAAGAAGAAGCCATCAAGGTGCAAGAAACGGAAGCGCCCATCAGAAGGAGGTATGCAAATTGTTATATATAGCCTACCAATTAATTATATTATATCATTATCAAACTCGCCTTTATGCGGACGGGAACGTTCAAATATTACGTGACACCATCGTGCACTTCTACACCACTCCCCCCCCCCCCCCACCCCCACGTAGAAACAGAAACGTTCACCCCAAACCCCTCCTTTCCTTTCACTTAATTGGTAAACAACTCTTAAACAGAAATATTGCCATTTGGCAAAAAATTTCAATTGAAGATTATACACACCTCAAAGGTGCAGTTTTTATTTTGGATATAGAAACTGCAATAATAACTTGTCAAGAAAGTTATGACAAGTTATTTTAAAATGTTAGGGCGGTAGAACAAAACTTTGACATTAAGTTTCAACACTTCGTTGGGAAAGGGGAAGGGGGAGGGAAAGGGGGGGGAGGGAATTCACACCATATATAATAACAAACAACGCCTGGAATCCCAAAAACAATGTCAACTTTTGCTGCGCGCGGTTTCCACCGAAATGGAATTGCAAAAGGCGATTCAGTTCAACATTATTAAAGGGATTGACATCAGCAATTAACGAGCAAACATTGTGGTGCCAACACTTAATTGCTATACACACTCCAAACCATATAGGTAAATCACCTCCCCCCCTCCCTCCCTCCCAATTGCGTTTTTCCTATAATATTTGAAAGCTTCGCATGTCGTGACATTTTTTGTATTATACACAATGTATACACATCACCCATCATGCAGTTCTCATTTCACAATCTTCCCATATTCGACGAATGGACAGGCAAAGGACGAGGCCAGGCTCGTGGGCCGGACCGAACGACGATGCGTCGGAAAAGGAGTCGGGCGCCACTTCGTCGAGACAAAAAGAGCGCGAGAGGGAGCTTGAGCGGGAGGCGTTGGAGCGGGGGACGAAGGGTCGCAGGGTGCAGATCCTATCGGCCCAGCAGTTGCGCTCTTCCGTGGTCGACGAATCCATTATTCCAGAGTCCACGTCGGCCGACGTAGAGTTCATCCTACAGGTGAAGACATCCACGTTCAACCAGGATCGCCGCCACCGAGACGGCGACGGCGACGACGACGAGGAGGACGACGTGAGCGTGGCAGCGACGGAGACGACGGAGACGACGCTCACTTACCACGATTCCATCGAGGACCTACAAGCCAGCATCCAGACGCTGAAGAGGCAGTGCGACGAGTGGGAGCAACGTTGTCGCAAACTCGAGACGGACAAGCGCGACCTTCAGGCGTGCAAGACGTCGGAGAAGGACAGGGAGTCGCTGGAGAAGACGGCGGCCGAATTGCTCAAGCTCAGGTCCAAGATCTTCGAGATGGAATCCCTCAACGAGGACCTGAGGGACGAAAACCACGTGCTAAAGTTGGAAGTGAAGGAGCTGCAGGAGGAGGTGGACGGCCGATCGCCGGCCGAGGAGATGTCCAAGCGGCTGGCCGAACTGCAGCAGAAGCTACACGCCGCGGAGGTCATGTGCGAGGAACTGGTGGAGGAGAACGAGGAGTACAAGAAGGAGATCAACGAGATGGAGGACGAGATAGACGAGATGCAGGACAGCTTCAGGGAGGACCAGGCGGACGAATACAGGGATCTACGCAAGGAGCTGGAACAGACGGCCAAGAACTGTCGCATCCTTCAGTTCAAATTGAGGAAGACGGAGAGGAGGTGCGAACACCTGGAGATGGAGAAGGGGGAGGTGGAGGACAAGCTCAAGCTGATCACCAACGCCGATAACATCGACATGGACAAGATCGAAAGGATCAAGAGGCTGGAGGCCGAGGTGAAGGGGGCGAGGGACGTTTCGGCCGCCATGCACGCAGAGATGGACACGCTCAAGGTGAAAGTGAGACGAGCGGAGACGGAAAGGGATTCAATGGCAAACACCCTAAGCAAAACGGGTGCAAAGGTCAACGTAGTAAGGGCGTCGGATCTCAAGGAGACATCGGTCAGTATATATATCCGTTATATCCATAATACACCAGTGCATGCACAGACATGGGAAGGGGGGGGGGGAGGGTTGGAGAGTGTCGCCAAATTTCCACCAACGTCAACTGCCGCTAATGTAAAGTTTGTTTCTTTGGCTTTGCAATGACACAATTTACTTTGGCCCAATGTGACAGAAAGTCGGTGTACCTTGTGCCAGCATAAGAGCTAGTGCTTTTATGGGCAGCTACCTTACAGGGATCCCCTGATGCCCAACCTAGCCAGGGTAGGGGGAATAACCGGGGGGGGGGATTTGGCTGTGTCCTTCAGATCTCCTACTGATCTAAACTTTTCTTAACCTATTAAGGAAGCAGTGCAGGCACGTCCTTGTTCAGTATAGATGTAAAATAAAAAGAAATTGCCAGCAAATTGCACCTATGTACCGTAATAATTGCCTGACCATATACAGTAGATGATTATTGCGCTGCACTCACATTTCCACGCCACTTTTTTACACTGGGACTGGAGTTGAGAAATCAGGGTGGGACACGAGAGATCCAGGGACCCATGATCAATTGACGTTTATTTCTTATAGCAGGGTGGTCACTGTATATAGCGGGTGCGAGCCAAATAAGACACAATTCCCTGTTTGGTGATCAACATCTGAGGTACTGCAGAGGTACGGGCCAAAGAAACAAAGTTTTAATGATTCATTCCTGCAGGTCCATCATTCCAAGTCAGAGAAGAGCCAGAAAGAGAGCGACGATAGCGCCCAGCTCATGAGGGAATTGTACGATTCCATGGAAAGAGAAAAAGACTTGAAGGAACAGCTGAAGTTTTCAGAAGCCGAGGTAAATCCCCCACCTTCAAGCACACGCAATGAGCAATTTTCCTATATATAACTTATACGAGTTATATAGTCACAAATATCACACCATCGTGTATATATGCACAGGCGACATCTTTACGCAAGAAGCTAACGAGTTTGGAGGAAGAAAACGAGAGCGTGATGCTACAGCTGAAGAAGATGGCGAGCGTAAGGGCGGCCAAAGCGGGCAAGAGGCCGGGTGGCGGAGGAGGGACGGGTCAGGGGAGGGAGGCGGCCGACTCTGGGATGTCCGACGAATCGGGAGGAGAACTATCCCTTGCCGAGCTCAAATTGCAACTGGAGCTGGTGGAACAGGAAGCCGGCGTAGTGCGAAACAAGCTAAAAGAGATGCAAGAAGAGAACGAAATGTTGACCAAAGAGATCAAGTTCCTAGAAGGAGCACTGAGCGACAAACAGTCTTCCAAGAAGGACGTGCCGCCGCCGCCCACGCCCCTGGCGGGTCAGCAGCTGGACGTCTACTACGAACAGCGGATCAAACTGATGGAGGCGGAGGCCAAGGAGCTGCGTAGAAAACTCATAGAGAAGGAACGAGAAAACGAACAGCTGACGGCAGAGATCAACTCTAAACAAAGCAGGCGGGGATCCAAAGCCGTTCCTGCGGTGCAGCGCAGTCGTTCGTTGGACAGCGACGTCCAGATCGACCTGAGGAGGCAACTGCAGCTGGTCGAGCAGGAGGCGGGCATCTTGCGCCAGAAGACCCTCGACCTGGAGGGTGAAAACGACAAGCTGTGCGCGGAAAATCGCAAGCTACAGATCAGGGGCAACAAAAAGGGACCTCCAACGCCCGGCGAAAAGCTAGCGCTGGAAAACCTGCAGTTGAAAGATGCCGTGTCGGCCCTGGAGAAAAAATTGAACGCCGGGTCGTCGGCGACGACGACTCCTCCCAACGATGGCAAACAGGCTGGCGGCGACGAGAAGGTCAAGGAGGACGCGGCGGTGGCAGCAGGGAATAACGGAGTGCAAAAGAAGGGCACACTTAGCACCAGGCTGAGGGAGCAGGTATCCAAACTGGAAGGGGAATTGGCCCAGCTGAAGAAAAGAGTGGAAGAGCTGGAGAGGGAAAATAACAGCCTGAAGAAAATGAAAAACGTTACCAACTACAAGCAAAAGGCGTCGACAGGAGAGGAGACTTTGGCGTCCAAGAAAGCGCTGGAAGAGGCAGAGAAGCTGAGGGCGGAATTGGGTCGAGCCAAAGGAGACTTGGAAGCGTCGGTTACCAAGCATCAGATCGACCTCCAAAAACTGGAAACGAAGAATGCGCAGCTCCTGGAGCGACTGAACGACGAAGAGAAGAAGTGCAAGCTTAGTCAGGAGGAAATCCTACAACTTCAAAAGGAAAAGGAAAATGTGGAGAAGGCCAACACCAGAGGTGAACGAAGGTTATTCCTCGCAGGTTACTCACGCATCTCACGGTTTATTCATTCACGTGGATTTCATTCCAGCTCAGAAGAAGTTGAATGATGGAGAAATAAACGGCTTGAAGAAGAAGGTGGAATCTCTGGAAAAGGAGTTGTCCAACGAGAAGCAGGGCCACGAAGATATCAAGAAGAAGATCGGCAAAGGAGAACTGGTGGATTTCGAGGCACTCCGCAAAGTCGAAGAGGAGAAACACAAGCTGAGAAAAGAGGTGAGTTAGCAAAATATTTTTAAATTTTTATGCATCCCCAAACATATAGCCTGGGGTCAACCCGTAAGCTCTTTTGCTTGCTTGAACGCAGATTGTAGACAACCAGAAAACCACCTCGGACCTGGAAAAGAAGATTGGCGAGCTGGAGCAGACCGTCAAGGACTGCGGAAAGACCCAGAGAAACCTTAAAAGGGAATTGGAGGAGGTTCAGCACGAAGTGAGTACATTATTGAATGCCCCCCCCCCCCCCATGCAGTGTTTACGGCATTGGCAATTAGCAAGCTTTGAACGTTATAGCTGGAGAACGAAAAGGCCAAGTTGAAGAAGGTGGACAGCCGACAGTCAGAAGTGGCCGTTGGATGGCTGAAAGAAAGGGATGAACTGAAGAAGCGAGCCAGCGACAGCGAACGGCAACAGCACATTCTCACCGAACAGATGGAAAGAGAGGAGAAGAAGTGGCAAGGAAAGGTACGTGTACACATACGAGATCGCAGGTGCCATCGGTTTATATTTCGTTACATACTTCCCCATCCTTCCTTCCTTCCTTCCCTCTTCCCCAGAAACTCACGTTACAGTATTGCTATTGAATGTAAGGTCATTTACCATGCAGTCACGTGGTAATGTACAGTAGTCGAGCACCTATAATATAAGCACAGTAGCACAATGTAAAACTTAAAATTTCTAAAGATAAAAAAGCAAATAAATTCGGCAAAGTTTAACGTGAATTAAACAAAAGCATTTTCTGCAGTAGCATTATATAATACGCCGGATATTCCGCAATTTTTAACATTTGAAATTCTACAATTCCAACACATGTACCCGAAATCATAAAAGCCTGACGGCCGTGACATTGTCATACATTTTTCAAAATTGCCAACTTTTTTGATCTCATAAAGCGAGAATTGCAAATATTTTAATGAAACACCAAAAACTTGTCGTGTAGATTATAATCATATTGTCACGAATGTCACTGCGTCCGGCATTTACGAGATAGGGGCCTCGGTGGAACTTTTTAAGCTACGAGTTGTATCGAGCACCATTTTAAACGATTTTAAATTTAAATATCCATTGCCAGTTTAAATTTCCAACATTATTTTCAATTTCGATCCGAAGATACAAGAATTGGAGGGCAACCTCGCGGAACAGAAGAAAACCGCCGCCAGAGCGATCCAAGAAAAGGAGAAAGAAATGAGACATTTGAGGGATCAAGTGGACAAACTGAAAGATCAGTTGGAGGAGATGCAAACGAAATCGGCAGCTAAAGTATACGTAACGACCTCAATCGTTGGACATTTGAGGCTGCCATAATTCAGAGCAAAAATTCACACAGAATTAATCGTACATTTTCAGGTCGGTGGGCAAGAGAGCGAATACTTGGAGAAATGGAAAAGGTTGGATTCAGTTTACAGAAGGGAAAAGGAAGAGTGGATGGCCAAGCAAGTGGACACGGAGGCGGAACTGAAGGCCGAAGTGAGAAGAAGGGACCGGATGGAGAGAGACCATGAGGCGGAACTGAAAGATAGAGACGAAGACATGCTGGCCTTAAAGGACAAGATAAGAAGGGCAGACGCAGAGATCAAGAGACTGTCACAGCAGAGGGGAGACGCCGTGGGCGATTTGGAAGAAAGGTTAAGAGGTGAATATACAAAAAAAAAAAAACCACCCTGCAGATCGTGGATTGAGGGAGGTTGAGAGAATGCCTCCCCCCCAATAAAAATGGGTTCGATTTGAGAAACTATACGTATACTCGTGCATGGCGCAAAAAATAGATTTGGAAAAAGAATTGGCCCGGGAGAAACAAGAGTATGAGGACCTGACGTCCAAATACGAGCTGCTGGAAGAAGATTACGTGGTGGTGAAGGCGCAGGGTGTGATGGCCAAGGAACAGGTGCAGAGCAATTACAACGCACTCAGGAGGGATCACACCGAAGTGGAAGGAGAACTGAAGACGCTCAGGGAGACGTTCAACGTCAGGCAGGACACATGGATCAAAGAGAAATTGGACATGCAGGTAAATTAAGAAGGCAAACAATATTATACAAAGGACCGTCCATATATCATGCCGCACACTATGCGGCAATGAGAGGGATTGAGAGAAAGAAAAAAAATGCCGAGACGATGGATTAACGTATCTCTGGCACATATATATAGGAGAAGATAAAGGAACTATCCGGTAAGCTGTCCCGTTCTAACGCCTCGGCGTGGGATTTGGAACGAGCTCGTCTCAAGGACCTCCTCGACGAAAAGACCATGCTGTGCGATCAACTAAAGAAGGACGAAAAACTTCACAAAGAAGAAATGGAAAGGCTGAGGAGACAGGTATAAAGTAAACACACACGTGTGTCAGCCAGGCTCCCACCTCTGAAAGTTGACCATTTTTTTTTTTTTTTTGAATTTAGGACATCTTTAATTTTTTCAAGGTTTTAGGACATGTTTTGCAAAATTTTAGTTTTGCAGCTTTTCTTTTGGGCAGTTTTTTTTTTAAATTCTGCTTATTATAGCGAGTTTGAAATCATTTCAAATGGGTTTGCCTATACCAATAAGAAATCCTGCCTGGTAATTTTAAATACACAATGTTACGTCATTGCACTATGTACATGCATACCTGTTTGATATTTATTTTAAACTTTGAGGAAATTTAAGGATTTTTAGGACATTATTCATAAATTTGATGACAATTTTAGGAATTTGGCAAATATGTTCAAAATTTTAGTAATTTTAGGAGAAATGGAGCCCTGACACATGTGCACCTTTATATTAAAATAAAATAAAATAACAATCTGCCCTAAATGCAAATTCCCTTTGCAGTCGGAAGACACAAAACGAAAGCTGGACGATTACGACCGGGTGAAGTCGTACGGAAGGAGCGCCGGCGGCCAAGATCACGCCGCTTGTGAAAAGGAAATTCAAGATTTGAAGAGCAAAATGTTGCAGGTGAGTTTGTTTTCCAAATTCCCCAGAATTTCGCTCCTGGTGCTCGGGCCGAAACGGATGATTTCGTGCCGACATTTAATTTAGGAGGAGAAGGGCCATCGCTCCGAGCTGGCCGCCACCAAAATGAAGATGGACCAGAGAGTGGCCAACCTGCAGGACGAGATCCACGCCCTACACCTCCAAAATGCCAAATTCCGAAGAGAAAAAGACACCATCAAAGAGATGCTGGAGGGAGCCCAGAAGACCATCGCTGATCTGAAGACGGATACCATCAGAAAAGACAAATCGGAAAAGATATTTGCGGAGGTTAAGAGGCATACACGTATATATAAGTGAACATGGATGAGGAATCTATATATTAATATAATCCTGGCTTTACATTTTGGCAGATGGACGAACTCAAGCAAAAGCTGGATCAAATGAGGAAAGACAAGGAAGAGATTCTCGACAAGCTCGACATCTCAGAAAGAAACTGTTCCAAGATCAAAACGGAGTACATGACGGAAAGGGCCTCCTGGGAAATCAAGACGGCAGAAATGCAAACAAAAATAAACGAGGTACGGTGGCGCACGTCATATACAAACATAGTTCTAACGTTTAAAGAGGTATAATTAAATTTTAAACTGGTGAACCGTTCCTCGGTCAGTTGGAAGAAACCACCATCTTGCAAGGTGGCCGAAGCAAGATCTTCGGAGTAAAAACGAAATTGGAGCTGGCCTGGCAGAAGGAGCGCGAAGAGCAGCATCGACTGCTGACGGAGAGCCACAAGATGGCGAGGGACATGAAACAGAGGTTGCTGGATGTTGAGAGTGCCAGGGACAAGGAAAGGATGGAATCTAAGAAACATCTGGACGAATTCAGAAAGACGGTGGATGAAGGACACGACGAAACGCAGCAGAAGATTGACGAAGTACGTGTGAAGTTTGGGGAGCAAGGGAGGAATGGCCTCCTCCTTCATCTTTTCTTCCTCTCGTCCTTCCCTGGCCGTCTACATGGCATCTTAATTCCTACATATCTAAAAACGACTTCTCTTATATCCTTCGTTGAATTTAGCTCTGGAATCCATTATTCTTTTCATTTTTCTTCTTCTTCTTCTTCTTCTCCTCAACCTTTTCTCTTCCCCTTTTCACAACACATTGTTTGTAGCTCCAAAACGATCACCTCCAATTGCGCGATGCCCATTCCAAAATGCGAGCCGTGAACGACCGAATGAAGCGAGAGAAGGCAAGGATGGAAGGCGAAAGAGACGAGCTGCGCATTTTCTTGTCAGAAATTCAACAGATTCATTCTCAGGATAGAATAACCATTGCTAGTCTAGTCGAAGAGGTAACTATCGTCAGGCAACCATTTCAAAAATTATACGTCTTTAAACAAAAAAAGATTCTAGGGTCACCTTGACAAGAATCGTGCATGCCGAGCCTTCTGGATGGTTTCCTCGATTTCCCGGTGCATGCAAGCAGGGATCGCGCGTCATTTCCGCGTACGGCATGAAAAACTATAATGTCTATTTTCTTAAACTATAGCTACACAAAATCAAGATTTTGGTTCCGACTATCCTCGGCGATCCTCCGGACGGCGGCACCGGCAGACCGACCAAGCAGCTGGCCACTAACGACGAGGGTCTAAAGCAAACGTTTAAAGCGGCCCTGAACAGGGTGAGGCGACCAAGAGGATCGACTGGACCAATTAATAGTCCACACAGAGTCTCATCCTCATGCACTGCCGCTCTTTGAATTTCAGATATCGATCGCCACCGAAGAGCTGAGGCGAGCCCACGGCGCCAGAGAGGAGGACAGGGTCAAACGAAATCTCTCCTTTAGGAGGTATACAGTGTATATCATTAGACTGGCCATCATCACTCACTATAACCGAGCGTTCTTGCAGGGCGATCTCGGAGGACGAAGACGACGATGGCTCCCGCGCGGCGTCAGTGGTCCGCCGTAGGGACGATCCCCTCTCTCGTTGGCAGAACCCTCAGCGCGTCACCAATTATCCGGCTTCTCCTCCCAGCATGTACATTTCCATTCCTAAGCGCCAGTCGCTCTACAGGAAGTCCCTGTCGTTGGACCAGACGTTCAACGTCGACTCCGTCCTTGGGCAGTCGCGCTCAATCTGGAAGTCGACGGACAGCGGCGAAAGCAATTCCTCGCTGGCGGCCAGCGTGGGAGATCCATCGGCGCCGACCCCTTCGCCGCGACTCAAGAAGCACCAGAGAAAGATGAGACAGCAGGGTTCGGTGGAGAGCGACGTTTCCGGGACGAGCGCCGACAGCCGCGACATCAGCGTCGAGCGCGACCAGTCCTCCTCCTCGGGCGTTGGCAAGGTCAAGCTGGGCAAGAAGGGCGGAATAAAAGAGAAATTCAAGAGGCTGACCAAGGCCAAGAGCATCGAAGGAACGCCGACGGCCGACCAAATCCGGCAGGCGGGTTTCCAGGTGCTCAGTCCGGCACTGGGCAACACGGGCTCATCCTCTTCGGTCACCTCGGAGACCCAGAAGGAGGTGAAGGGCAAAGACCTCAAGTCGCGCATTGCCAATCTGTTCAAGAAGACTTCCAGTAGGAGCAGCCTGGACAAGGACTCCTTGGACGGGGACAACACGGGCAAGAGCAACACGCTGAGGCCCAAATCGTCATCCAGTACAAAAGCCACCGCACTGCCGAGGTACGGCAGCACCAGTGCTCTCAACCAACTGGTAAGGCATTGTTTCAAATTGGCACGAGCATGCATGGGTATATGAGCTGCACGGTATAGCCTCCAATTTAAAAAAAGCAATTTCATTCAATTTCATGCAAATAATCATTATATAGCTATAAGGTTCCATCAAGTTTGAAGCTTCAGCGCAATTACCTCAGCATAACTTGGAGGGTGGGCAAAGGAGGCAATCGGCCATCCCCCCCCAACCAGTTTTTTTTCTGGAAAAAGAAATATTTGAATTAAAGTTTACTTTAAAAAAGAAATCTTGCGTTACAGATTAATAGTCCTTGCAAAGTTATGATATGGACCGTCAGTGTCACCTATAGATATATATAGGTACATAGGGATAGATTTTATACGCTCGATTGCAGTTACCAGTCATGGAAGTTTGGTATACGGTATATACCGGTACATGCAGCGTGGGAGTCAGTCTCAGTAATGCTAATTCATTGTATATATGCAATTAATATAAGTACGAATATGTATCTCTATCATGACGTCGTGTTCTACCAACGATCATAAACACAAACTGCAGCTATGTGGCCAGTCGGGATCTCCAACTTGTCGGTACCCGACTCTAGGCTGCATGCATGCATGATATGGGCTGACTAACTAAACCATATAAAAATTTTATTTTTTAATTATATAATTATAATATATATATCTATTGCTTATTTTCATTTCTCACGTTTGCCGTTTTATTCTAACAAGAAGCCTTCATTTCAGGGTAAAAAATAACCCACAACACACATATTATATAGGGTTATATATAATGTCAAGCCGTTATATTTTATGAAGGTGAGTCGCGTGACTTCTGTGTATAGTTTATATGCTAAAGTGCAAATATATATAGGACCATAAAGTCAAAATGAATCCGTGCATGCATAATTTGGTTATATGTAGTACACGCGGTGTGTATATAGGTTTATTTAAAGCAATAAGAACCACTTTCAATGCCAATGCATGTATATTTTTATAGACTTTGATATATTTGCATTTTTAATAATATTCAAGAAATGCGTTTTTCTCCTTTTGCAGAAACTA
The DNA here is from genome assembly GCA_034700285.1 of Proteroiulus fuscus. Classification (NCBI taxonomy): domain Eukaryota; kingdom Metazoa; phylum Arthropoda; class Diplopoda; order Julida; family Blaniulidae; genus Proteroiulus; species Proteroiulus fuscus. The sequence goes on along the minus strand of JAQIXP010001541.1, from coordinate 6,134 downwards.
GAAATGACAAATGAGCCTCAATCGAGCTGCACGTCGAGGCCCCTTTCAAATGTGGGTACGCTTCGATCTCAATTTCTGAGCAATCGGCCCACGGTCAGATCGATTGACGATCCAACGTCCAGTCCATTGTCCTCCACTATACCAAAAGCACCATTTTCAGAAACGCAAATATAAAAGTGGTTTCGTTGTGCCTCCCACTGCCTATTAATAATTGATAATCAATCAATCAATCGAGCATCTTATTGCAATATTTTTACCAATAACAATGCATTTTTAATTGAGTGTGCAGTGAGTGTACATTATTATGCAATGATTGTAAAATGTGGAGAAAATATACGGTATTATATAATAATATTATGCAATATTAACGAGGAAGAATAAAATGGAAAATATATATTATACGTGGTGTACATGCCTTTCACTCATTGATTTGGGGGGTGGGCAGGGGGGGGACGAAGTATAACATTATTTTTATGTTAAGAGTTATATTACTGAAGAAATGATACAAAAAGTGTAGAAAATCAGCAGAACGATTGTCAAAAAAATGCAAAAAAACTGTAGGAAAAAAGGATGCACTTATTCCACACAAAAGCTACACAGTCGTTATGTACCGATATAGGTTTTTGATTAATATTTTTTTGCTGTATTCTATCTCACATAGACTACAGTTATAGGTAAGGTTAGGTAAGCAGTGGGTGTCTGGTCGGTCAAGCCCCCAATGCTATAACAATTAAACCATGGAGTCATTAAGGCCTTTGCATTACAAGTTTTGTTTGCCTATGCATTATAGTATTACATCACCTTAATAAATTGTCGAATGCCTTTCTAGCACCATCCTATTCATCCTAGCTGATTGCACCATAAAGTAAATGCCATTAGCTTTCCGAAACACCAAATAATTTTGTAAGTCAATCCGAGTGTGCGTTTATACCAAAATAAATAAATAAGTTAGTAGGCCTAACTCACCTGAACCATATCGCTACTGCTGATGTCACTCTTCCACTAGTACCGGTATTTCAATTTAATCGATTATCGAAGCACCACTAAGCTGTTCCATGAGTGCAGAAACTGCTTAATCACGAAAAAAATCCCATATTCTTGTTCGTTCACTTTTGTCCAAAGTCCGATGGTTCGTCCAAGCTCGGACAAAGTTCAAGATTCATTCCATTGTTGTTGTTTTTTCTGGAGAATTTCGATTTACCGCGTACTGCAACTTGGGCGTTGGGTAGCATGTTTAGATCGATGTAGTTTTGTTCAAAAGAGGTAAAAATGAACAACTACTCCATTAATCAGGAGAGAGGCAACAAAGTATCTTAATTCCACCTAATTATATCGACAAACTTCCTCTAAATAACAAATATTTCCAGATTTTAACGGCAGCAATCCATTTTCATCTTCACGAGAGTCGTTTTTAAACGGTCGCTTCCTTCTTAAAATGGAATTTACTTCGAAATGCACGTTAAAGGAACACGCTTACAACATTGGTTATCATCATATTTCGATTTGCACGTCAATGTAGTAAGAACTTGATTTCCGGTGAAGGAGGTGACGTTTTCGCCTTCACTTCCTTTTGGTTGTCGTTCAACATGTCGCAAAGGTAAAGTTAAACAATTTAATCTAATATCATCGCAATCATTACAAATATTTTAGTGTATTTGTGTCTCGAAAAACAGGGTACTGGTCTAAAAATTAACATTTCGATACATCTTATTTGTTTGTTACATGAATTCGTTTTTCTCTAATGCTTTGACGAAAAACCACGTTCAATGCATCTTGTTTGTTTGCAACGGTACCGAAACCTTGCTTAAAATCATGCAACTTTTCGTTTATTCAGCGAACCTAAAGCCGACCCAACTGCTGTTCCACCGCCTGGAGGAAAGGTGAAGAGCCCGAAGAGCAGAACCGATGATGGCAAGAAGAAGTTACGTTCAGTGCCAGAAACATTGTTGAAAAAGAGAAAGAACAGGGCAGAAAAAAGAGCGGATACAGCTCGTAAACTTGTGCTGGCAAAAAGAGTGAGTCTTCCTTTCAATTTTCAATATAAAATGTGAACATTTGAAATCAAAATATGAAAATATTTGTTGGCTTTTATCTTGGACTGGTCCTGTAGCTACAACATTTTTAATTTTACTTCAGGTGCGTCGTATGAAAAGAAGACTCATTTTTAAAAGAGCAGAGTATTACGTTAATGAATATCGCAAACGTGAGAGGGACGAACTACGCTTGTCCAGATTGGCCAGGAAAAATGGCAACTTCTACGTTCCGGCTGAGCCCAAGTTGGCATTTGTAATGCGTATCAGAGGGTAAGATGCTGAAGTAACAAATAATTGGAGTATATTTTTACAATTTGTACGTTTCGTAATGTGAGCAATTGTGAATTTAGTATAAATGGTGTGAGCCCTCGTGTGCGCAAGATTCTTCAGCTGTTGCGACTTCGTCAGATAAACAACGGAGTTTTCATCAAATTAAACAAAGCTACAATCAACATGCTGAGAATTGCTGAGCCTTACATTACTTGGGGGTAAGACATTTGTGTATTCGGCGATTTTTCTGTTCCAAGATGTTGTATCGATGTGTTAATCATTAAGTGACATTTTCAGGTATCCCAACCTAAAGAGCGTCCGTGAGCTAATCTACAAGAGAGGTTACGGCAAGCTGAATAAACAGAGGATCGCTCTCACTAACAACGGCATCATCGAGAAGCGTTTAGGCAAATTCAATCTGATTTGCATGGAAGATTTGATCCACGAGATCTTCACCGTCGGTAACCACTTCAAACAAGCCAGCAATTTCTTGTGGCCATTCAAGTTGAACAATCCAACGGGTGGATGGCGGAAGAAGACCAATCACTATGTTGAAGGAGGTGATTTTGGAAATAGAGAAGATAAATTAAATGCATTGTTAAGGAAAATGGTTTAAATACTTGTTGGAAGGAATATCTGTAAAATGCTGGCTACAATAAAAGCAAAGGTTTTCAGATGTACGTTCAGATTCAGTCTTTTAATTTCAAATTTGCTGGTTTCCACTAGAAAAAACTTCAAAGTTTAATAGTTTGTGAAAGGTGTTTTGTTGAAAATATATGGCATTCATTGAATGAGTGAAATTTTTGTTGCCAGAATATCAGTTTTTTTATAGCTTATAACTACCAAAAAAATGACTTAACTTTCCAAATCTGTTCATATTTATTTGGAATGCTGCCTTGTTTGGTTTTTTTAATTATTTTTTTTTGTTCAGTTCCTGAAATTTCAGATAAACTTTGTAATTGTTAATGTATGGCAAAATTTCTATAAAATGCACATGAGGATCCAATATCATCAAATGTTTTTTTTTCCAAAACTGGGCTCAAATTCCTCAATGCAAGTACAAATTTCAGCAAACCAAATGGAATTGGCATTTACCTTGCACCCAATTTTGAAACTGAAATGCTGTGAGGAGTGTGTGTACCTTTAAATTGATAAATGCAACCATCAAAATCCAGTAGGGTATGTTGATTTTGAAGGTTAATTTACATGTTGAATTCATGAAAGCAACAGTATAAATGTATTTGTTACTAAATGAAAAAATTCTAAATGAAGGGGTCTTGTATTATACAATTTGCATAAATTATGCAAATTTCAACATCTGAAGGTCACATTTGATGAAATTATCCCCTGATTTGCTAAAAAAAAAAAAAAAAAGATTTGGAATTGCAAAGGTGGTGTAAGCACAGAACAATCCTACCAAAAAAAAAAATAATAATAATAAGATAGCTATTGTGTATTGCTAAATGTTGCCAACAAGAAATCAAACTTCTTCATTGGGGTAAGGGCTAAGTTTAACCAAAGCTTCAGTTTTATGAGGATAACAACAAAATCAATGCAAATGTTAAGATCAGTTAATTTTATGAACATGCAGGGTCGTTATTGCTAAACTAGCAAAATTAGAGCTAAAAAATAAATGATATAATGGTAACTAATTCCCCAGTGGATATTACTTTAAACTTTTAAAATAAAAATAAATTTTCAATGGCAACCCTGAATGTACATAATGAGGTGTTTGAAAAACTGTTGCTCTAAAATTGGAAGCCAACATCTTACCAAGATTTTGAACAAAAATTTACTCAGGAACTTTGGGCAAAGCGAGCACCAGACGGTGGAGAGAGACGTTCTTCTATCGGAAGATACAACAGGTGATACAACGAGCAACCGCAGTCAAACTATTAATCCCCTTCCGACATGGTTGTGGGTTACGTTGGCGAACATCGTGGGTCTGAAGTGTAGAGCGAACAGCAGGACTTGGCTGGCCTTCTTACTCCGCCTGCTCACCTATTTGTCGGCCCTCGTTTACATCACGACTCACTCGTGGAACGTGATCTTTGATGTGGCAAGGAACGCTCGACCTCCCCTTCACGGTGCCGTCAGCATCATGTTGGTGGTCTTTTGGTGTACCATCGGAATTTATGCCCGTCATTTGACCCGTTGCATGCTAATACATCCCAACATCCGCGCTGGTGTTCAATTGGTCTTCAAAAGTATTTTTCGAATGAATGCCGCTGTCCTGACAACATTATTCGGCGTCTCTCTACTGGTGATCAACAATTACAGCGCGAGAATCCATCTGGATATGCAACAGAGAGAAAATGGTAAGTATTTTGGAAGTCCCCAAAATTTGCTTCAATCCCCAGTCTCACTGTGCTTTAATTTTCATCGTTAGCTACATCTCTCGAAATAACTTTAGCCCGTGAAGTCATGTTTGCTTCGAGAGTAGTCTTCACTTTATTGGCATTACTCTGGAACCTCCTAGTCGTTTTCATTCTTCTTTCCACTTGCCGCTCTCACACTCTCGGTATGACAAATATATTAAATGATTTTCACTCAACATTTGTTATGCACGCTTTTACTGCAATGAACTATTCAAAATTTGCGTGCCGACAAGTTAAAATTGAAATGTTGTGAACCTCTTAATTACCAATTGAATTTGGTTTCTATCTCATTGCAAGAAATTCGCAGATTCGTTCGTTACTTAGAAGTAGATGCTTCCGCGTACGATGCATACTGCAATAAACTATACTTGGGCACCGATCCAGCGACCCAATACAATATTTTCGAAGGTAATGTACAAAAGTTGACGGGCGACTAGCCTTCGCTATTACTTTCATTTTTTTTTTTATAATGTAATCAAGAGTACATCTGGTTGGACGAAGATGATTCAGAAAGGACATTTCAACCTCAATTGGCCAACATGACCACCGAATTGGGTGGACGGAGGCGCATGCAGTTTTTGGCCCAGAACTCAACGCAGACCAAAAGACATCTGAGTCTGACGCCTATTAATGAGGTTACGGAAACAATAGGTGACCATCTAGGCCAATTGGGATCCCACGTGAAAAAATTAACGTATTACTACATTCGCGTTTGATTCAATTGACAGATGAAGACACGTCGTGCAGCGACATCATCATTCAACACCAAAACGACGTCTTCACTTCGTCCACTTTAGGAAAGACAACTTTCATGGGAGACTGCATTGCCGTGAGTCCTTTCCGTAAATATGTTTCATCGACCGTCCATCCGATCCAGTAATATTTGTGTCCTTGAAAACAGAGAAAGGCAAGCAGTCCTCACACGTGCAGCACTTCTGTGTCTGGAAGCGAAAGGCCGAGCTTCGAGGCATACTCCGACGTCTCCGTCGAAGCACTTCACTTGCTCACTTTAGACGAGATCTTGCACCGATACTGGAAAATATCGGTAACATCACTTGACACGTCTTTCCGACCATCCGTGGCGAGCTCGATTACATTATTTTTTTTTTTTAAATCTTTTTGCCTCAGTGTCGCCTCCGCCTGCTCTCGTGCGCTCTTCAGCGTTGGATGGTATTGTTTTTCAGCATTTGTATGACTTGGACGGTTGCTTATTTATCCTACTGGCTCACTCACGCTCCCAATTTGCTGGACGTGGTGCAGTTCGTCATACCCCTCGTTTTGATACCGCTGATCGGTTCGGCTTACGCGGAAGTCAACTATGAAGGAAAAAGGATGTTAAAGGTAAAAATTGAATTGGTTCCAAATTTAACGATTTATTTAAGGGGGCTGTCCACACTTTTAGAAAATGCATGCTCCTATGGGAATCTCCATGTTAACTAACGGTACATATTAA
>JAQIXP010001540.1:0-18012 GCA_034700285.1 Proteroiulus fuscus | reverse complement strand
CGTTTTAGCGTTTTGCTTGTATTCTATGATAGAGTTAAGAACTACTTGTAAACTGGATAACTACAGCGTATGACAGGTTAATACCGCCAAAATACCGCCTATTATACACAAATTTTCTCGACCATCCTACACTGACATATGTCTTACACTCAACAAATGACAAACAATAGTGTATCAACTGAAAAAGTCTAACTACATATTATTTGCAACAAAGAAAAACTATTTCAAGTATAAGAATTTACATACGGCTATATGTTTACTCAGTCTAAAATATGCTATAAATATTACATATAGTCTATAATCTAATGCTAAACTTTCCATTACAAGAGCAGATTTTCAATTTTCCCATAACAATCCCAAAACCCACTGCAGCTCCAGGGCAAAGTTTCCACCCGGTATACAGAAAAGACAATAAAGGCTGAATTGCATATTTTAATAAAACATGAATCGCTAGCAGATAAACAAAATGCACGCAGATGCAAGGCATTAATTAAGTATAAGTCTAAACCTAATTCGAGTCAGCAAAACAGGCTAGTGTTTTATTCACGAATTTCCCTACTTGATAACGTTCATTTTACTGCTGCAGGCTGCGTATCCTTCAAGAATATAAATTAATTAGCCTTTATCCCGGCCAGTTTCCATTTAAATAGATAATGTTCAAAGTTACACAAATTTACGTACTTTTCAGCTGGATTTTTAATAGTTCTCGTTTTGCCATGGAGACTCATTTTAGTAAAGAATGAAAAAAAATAAAGAAAAAAAAATGGCTTTTAAAATGAAATAATGTTCCAGCCTCTTAACAGTCATCTTTGTGTGCATTTATTTTTAAGATCATAAAAGGTTTTCAGCAATAAAGATGAGAAACGAGTTTTAAAATGAGATTTCCAGCAAATAGTATTGTTAAAATATTTATGTATATATCCTTTAATATCCTCTATAATGCAGCTGCATACTTTTTCAGCAAGTCTTATTGCTTGCAGTCTGTTGTATAGTTAAGTATTTAAGATTAAACAAATACAACCCATTTGAAGTTTAAGCCAAGTTTACGAGCACACATTAGTTAAGTAATTATAATCCCAAAAAAGGACTAAAAATCTTTCTTCCCGAGCAGAAGCAATGCATTTGCTTTCATAAATATGGCATAATTTCCACTATTAACCATTTCTAATGTCCTAAATTCTCAAAAAGCTGAGCACAAAAAGTTGCTTATTTAATGAAAAACTTTCAAAGGTATTTGGTTGTGTTTTTTGTAACAAACCCTTATATGCAACAAACTTTAATTGATATATACATGTGCATCTATTCACGTATAGATGCACAATATAGCACTATATAGCAAACAAGCAATATGCATGCACATGTATATATCAATTTATTTAAATGGTATAATTCGCATTGTTGCTATAGCGAGGTCATACCCACACGCATAAATTATTCAACAAGCGCTAAATGGTTGTAATCTTCACAGTCGTTGGCTTGGCAAACAAAGTATAATACAATTACAATTAATAATGAAACGATGATTAAATAAAGGAAACCGTTATATGATAATGAAAGTATATACACGCCTTATACTGTGCTAAACAGTATCTGAGACATTGGTATAGAACTGAACAGTAATTTTACAAAAATACTTGGGGCAATTCATGACTGAATAAAAATTATATTCTTGTGCAATAATTTCCTATAAGGCTTGTATTACTATAGTGCTTGAACAATATTTATCGCATCGCAAGTCAACTATAGTCTTGTTTCATTAATTTTAAGCCCTAGGCCTGCCACCTAGTTTCAGTTTTATTTTCATCGTTTGCAGTTACCATATACACGGTGGCTTACATTGACACTCTGGAACAAATGGCAAACTGTAGGTTAGGATTCGTCTGCTCCTAAGATCCTAACTTATTGCCTGTATGTTTGGGTTACAAAAGTAGAAAAATCCTAACCTACAGTCTGCCTTATACTCATCCTCCATTATCTCCATAGAACTAATGGAAGCTCCCATTAAGCTAGGCAACTGCAAACGATGAAAATAAAAATTTAATATTAATGTTTATAGAATGTTTAAGTCAGAGACTACTTCCTCATTGAGTACGTGAATTCGTCACTCTTAAGAATGTTCTCTAGTACAATCGCTCTTAAAAGGGACAGTCTCACTTTGAAACAAGTTATTTTTAAACAATACACAATTACTAGATATTCATTTCTGTACCAATATTAATTGCTGCAAAGCTTTCATTTTGAAGAAATCACCACGTTTCTAAAATGCACAGTAGGCGCCATTTTCCTTATAGCCTTCAGCTGCTTTCGGCAAGCTTTTAAGGGAGATGGCGCCCCCTAGCACATGTATGTCTGAGAGCTCGCGCCTTCATTCCAATAGATTGCGTCACTATGCTTTAAGAAACATGGCGTCTATTAAGGCTTCGCATTGCCAACCAAATCCAGGTATTCAGATCATTTTATTTATTGATAGATATTGTCAAATGCAATCGCAATTTCCCATTATAATTATAATTTTTCACTCTTTTTATTAAAACCAACTTGTTTCAAAGTGAGACTGTCCATTTAATAGATGGTGTTGATGCCCACCTATTTTTTGTATGGTTTCACTATAATGGCATGCGTCATACTCAAAATGTCTGGTGTGCTATATAGGAAATACAGGACATGCATGTCAGTCCCAAAGTATTATAGAAATTCTATTACATTTATCAATTTTATCAAAAATTATTATTATTCATAGAAATCTACGAATAATATAGTAAATATAAGACATCTGCAAGCCCCTGTATCTTAAAAACTATAATACAAATGCATTTTTCCTTCTTAACTACGAGCTAAAAGTTCTAGTAAACGAAAAGGTTAAATCAGTTGACATAGTTAAGTTATCATACACTGAGAGTTGCTACAGTATATGGTAAGCCTAAGCGAATAGTGTTTACAATCCTAGAAGGATCCTGACAGAATACACGTTTCCCAACTATAACTGACCAAAACTGCTCTAATAAGATACACTGAATTACATTGGCCAAAGCAATATACATATATCGTCCACCCACATAAGTTCTAAGACAAAAGACAAACAACTGCCTTGGACAAATAATGAGCAAATGGTCAAGCTTGTTCGACTGGACAACTGCCAGCTCTTCGAAACTTGTCGCATCTTATCAGAATTTCTTTCTCTGACCCGAAACCCAAATGTCAGTTTAATTGGTTGAAGGGTGGCAGCCATTACGTTCTACTCTAATGTGGCAAGAAAGCCTTTTAATGTCCCTTGCCACCATGACATGTCCATTACTGAGCCTCTCTATTTGTTCGGCCAAAGGATTTCATCGTGGCTAACAAGCAGCTTTTGGCACTGCATCTCTTGTGAAGTGAAGTGGACGAACGTGCCCTGACACTGCCCTCTCTGGAGACCCTTTGGTTTCCTAACTTTCCCATAGCCAATATAGCCACTGGTCAGTTTTTGCCCGCCAAATGGTCGTCGTGAAAACTGGCCAACATGAATATGCTCATAAATTTCTCATGATGCGCATTTCACTTTTATATTTTAATTTGAAAGGACAAGTCCAGTTGGCATAGCAGTCGTTAAGACCATGACCATACACAACTACTGAATTTTATTGTCAAATAAAACTGGTCAAAAGATTTCCAAAAATAAAATAATCAGCAATTTTACACAGCCGTGCGAGCCACTGCATTGTTCCATCAATCTCAGAGGATATGGCTTTATACTTTATAAACAATTCTGTTTCAATGGTTTCCCCCCCTAAAAAGGGCCTTTAAAGCTAAAGTTATACAAATAAAAAGCTCAAGTTTTCAGGAAGTCTTTTTAGTTTGAACGTTTGTTCAAGTATGAAATCTTGCCACCTTTTAACTCTCCCCCCCCTTTCATCTTGGGATGTCACGTGAATTCTCAGAATGAATTTGTCCTCCAACTTTAAATTTTCACAATTGCACTATTTCCAACTCTCACTTTGACATATTGTTTAAAAAATTATCAAAAAATTTTCAATTAAATTATAAATGTTTTAAATACAAAATGTAGAGTTTGCTGTGATGTCACATTTACTTTACCCCTCACCTACTATATCATAATGCTTCCTCTCCCTCTCCCCTCCCCTCCCCCCACCCTCTCAAAAAGTTCTTACTTGAACGTCCCCAAAAGCCTTCATTTCTTAATAAAATTCTTTATCAAGACAACTTATTAAACTGTAAAATAAAAATTCCTGCAGATTTTTTACACGTTAGTTAACCTTAACAAAACCAATTTTTTAAACCTAGATAAATAATGGGCATGCAGCAATTAACACTGAGTAAACTTGATTTATTTAAGTAACAATGATATCATGGTCATGCCATGGTTATATTACATGTACTGTGAGTCAATGTCTCTTGTTGACCAAGGATATTTTACAGGTTTATCCAAAAATTTTAAAAACTGTTTATCAACATACATGTCCAGCTTGTGGTTTTAATTCTGAATTTGCAATGCATAGACAGACATACATGCATGTTAGAAAATTGTAAAATAAAAAGCGCCTAGTTCTAAGTATTAATGCACAGATACAAAACTGGATTTCCCTGACTTTTTACAAAAACAAAGGTAATTTCCTGATATTTCCATTCCCTAAGGCTTGTCTATAAAGCTTAATATTTCTGCGCACAGGCACAAACTTTTGTCAGTATTTATTCAATTAATTTTCCGTGCTAAATAAAATCCCTTTTTCATTTTAATTATACACCATTTTCTAAAAAACTTTGGCTTTAACATATACATTTTAGCCGGTACATAAATAATTACAAAAACATGCGTGTTTACGATGAAATTCTTTCCTCGGCTTACAAAAGAATTTCTCATTAAACACACGAGATTAAAATCAAAATGAAAATAGCTTAGAAGCATTTTCTGACATTTTGCATCTTGCATGCATGTAATTGAAAAGGTACCCCCATGCATGAATGCCAAAGTTTGCATAATTGATTCCAGTATTTTAATCGATTCCCAGTGTAAAAAAAATGTTCACATTGTAATTTAAAATTATAGTTTCATTAAAATCGAAAAGCAATAAATGTGAATGGCATTGCGCATGCCATAACACAAACACGAGTATACTTTTACACTCCATCCTTTCACAACTCAAAAGCAGTTTAACTAAAAAGGCGTTAGACCCTAGTTTTTTTTTTTTTTAATGCAAATATGGCATATTAGGTACATGTATATGCTGGAATTAATGCCTACATAAGAGTTTACTAAACATTTATAATTAAATCCAAAGGGAAATGAAATTTTGTTAATGGCATATATATATACATGTATATATATATATATATATGCTTGAAATGCATATAAAATACTTATTAACTGGTTATTATTATTTTAAAGGGAAAGTCCCACTTTGGAAGAAGTGGTTTGTATGAAAAAGACCATGAAAAATCATAAAATGAATGAAAATTGCAATTTGATTTGAGGCCACCAATCACTAAATGAAATGGCCTGAATACATGGATTTGGGTGAAAATATAAAGCCCAGATGGGCAACATTTTACTGACAGTATGTAGGGCCCTCTACTGAGAAAAAAAAACATCAGCTCTCAAGAAACACGTAGACATGCATTTCCTATAGAAGGCGCCACCAACTGCCCATGTCTGCCGAAATGGCGCCTAAATGGAATAGCTCGGAACACAAAATAATGAACTTCAGAAGAATTAATATGGGGTCGTTCATAAATTACGTATACAAGAAATGTCGATTTTAGGACCCACCCACCCCTATGTCAACTTTTGTCAACTTTTGGAGGACGGACCCACCAGCCCCACCCACCCCAATAGTTGACGTCATCTTTTTTATTTTCTTTTATTTTAATTATTAAAATTTTAAATCTGGCCAGATAGTAATTTTTAACCTCGCTACATTAAAAAACACACTATTATATTATTCCATATCAAAATATAAGAAAAAAAATTGAATCCAAACTCAAATTGTTGACGTTAACTCAGAGATGAAAAAACCGCCCACGTGACACCTTATTGGGCAACTTTTGTTACTATGACCCACCCACCTAAATGCAAACGTAATTTATGAACGACCCCTATGACAAAAAAATGATGAAGTCATCAAGCCCAACAACTCTAAAAAGCTTATAAACAAGGTCAGAAAACTTAACTATTTAAAATCAATTTGTAATACAAAATATTCCTATTAAAAATTGTACCTATTTTTCTAGCGTGATTGAAACTATCGCACGAATCTTATGCACGTTAAGACTTCCAATCCACAGATAAGATTAATATGCTATACCGCCATCTCTTATCCAATCAATAATTACGTCTATTGTGTGTAAATGCCACCCCAAAGTATGATAGGTCATTGACTCAGTAATTTGTCAGCCATTTGCTATAATACGGTACCTGTAATAACGAAACTCCTCTTATTTGATAAAACAACATAAAACTAAGAATTACGTACAACTTGTATTCCCAAAATGGCCGTCTATAAATTATAGGATTCTGGATAATTATTTTCTCTGATGAGTGCTATCGGTATATAGATTAGTTGAATTTCTGTCTTCCATAGATAGCACGAATAATGATCATGCAAAATACAGTTTATGGCATGTTCTGCATGTAATAAGTACTAATAATAAATGGCATTAATTAGACTCCATGTTGATTAGTGTTCTGAAATTTTGGAAATCAGCCCTATAGGCAGGGTCCTATTATCCTGCCTGCATGTGACATTTCATTCACAAAATAATTAGTAGGCCTTATATGTGTTTACGAAATTTAATTAAAAAATCAGCAAAAAAAAATTGCGTATTTACGGTGGTTCATGAGGAACATCTTACACAAAAAATGCAAGTGGTACTTTAAAAATACAAACTAAATAATATTTGAACCTAAAAAAAAGCTCGTATTATAGGCCTACACCCTTCACATTGCATTATGATCATGATTAGAACATTTAGATTTCCTTTAGAACCACTCGATCATTATCTAGAACATTTAAGATTTCTTTTGGAACAACTTGATCATGATCAAGATTCTAGTTTATTTAAGATTTCTTTTGGAACAACTTGATCATGATCCAAATTCTAGTTCATTTAAGATTTCTTTTGGAACAACTTGATCATGATATAGATTCTAGTTCATTTTAAAATTTCTTTTGGAACCAGTTGAGCACGAGGCTTGCACGTGCTAATTATATAGACTCTTACTCATGTTAGCACGAGCAAGCCTAGTGCTCAACTGGTTCCAAACAAAAACATATAAATGTTCTATAGATCATGATCAAAAATAATGTCTGTGTGAATGGGGTATTAGCTTACGTTGTTATATAGTGGAAGTGTGAGTTTCATGGACAACATAATTATGTTTTCAGTGATGCATCGATAAAATAGGGTCGCTCATAAACTTTTAAGATCAGAAAAACCTTTTATACTATGAGTGTGTACATGTAATTATTGTAGCAACCTAATGCCTTTCATAGATATTGACTTTAAAAAAGAAAATTACATTTGAATGAACCCAGCCACTGGTTCAATATGACATTTGACAGTTTTTTCCCAGCCCGAAAGCCATAGGCCAGTTAAGAGCATTTCTCTGTATTGTTACTGCAAGGAGGGGGGGCCTCCCATGGCACGTCAAAACTAGCTATTATCACTTCTGTGTCAGATAAAAGGCGCAAAAAGTTAAAATGGAAATCGATATTTTTTGATACATTATAGTATGACACTGACAATATATTTATATATTTTGCACTCTGAAATATGTTCAGCCCTTTCCATCAATAGGGTAATGCGGATTTTTTTTTTAGGAATAGTGTATAGCACATATTGATAGATTGTGCAATCTGTCTAGACTCCATCAGCTTAAAAAATATTTTATCCCAAATACTGAATGTCTGATTGCTGTGAAAAACTATTCGCATTTCTGAAAAGATATTTATATATTCAACAGAAGTCTCATTTTTTTATAATTTACCCTTCGTGTAAAAAAATTTACAAACACTTTATCCGACCGTTTATTCTGCAACAAATTCGTGTGTCCCATTGGGAGCGTTCAAATATTACGTAGGCCTATTATGTTTTTTGGTTTTTTTTACTTTTAGCCCCGCCTTCCCCCATAAACCCTTGCCAAAACCTTTCTTCAATTATTGCAAATTTTCAAAAGTTGTTCTTTGGTAAAAAACAACTTAATTTTTAATTTTTCCCCTATTATTTCTATGAATTCAATGCATAATTTGACAGCTATGTTTGATATTGTTACTATTTCTCCCTGCAGAATTGTCAATAAACAACATCACATTGATTAGTGCGTGCTTTCATAACAATTCAAACCATATATTAAAGGGAAAGTCCCACTTTGAAAGAAGTGAATTGCAGAAAGAAGAGCATGAAAAATTATTAAATTCATGAAAATTTCAATTAGATTTTAGCCCACTAATCAATAAATATAAGTCCTGATTACATGGATTTGGATGAAAATATAAAACCCAAATAGGCACCATTTTACAGACAGTATGTAGCGCCCTCTACTGGATAAAGGTATATGCTCTCATCAAACACGTACACATTCATGTCCTAGAGGGCACCACCAACTTTCAGTCTCTGCTGGAATCTATGGAAAACTGGCGCCTATTGGCAAACGTCTCAATTTCTTCAATATGGAAACTCTGCTGCAATAAATTATTATTGCCACAGCCATTCATATCTAGTAAGTGTGAACATCTTAAATATAATTTGTTACAAAGTGGGACTTTCCCTTTAAGAGCTAGAGAATGGTGGCACCACATTTGTTTTAAAAGCAAATATCGTCATATAGAATCGTATAGACCATGATTTTTTTTCACACTAGAAACATTTGCTGCAGACATCTCTCGCCCTTACTTAATAATACACCACCCCCACCCAACTGTATCATGTAACATTTGAACGTTCCCCTATATTGAATGCATGGATTAGTCCATTAGCAATTAGAAAATTAACATTTTTGATTTAAATTAAGCGATGTAGGCTATAGCTAATATTTTCCAAGCAGATAATGCACTGGTTTTTTTTCTAATGATATATAGGCCTATGAACTTCTTTGGCAAAGTATTGGGGCCCATATTATACGGTATAGTTTTTTTATTGTTCGCTCAGGACAACGTAGCTCATCAATCATAAATGCATGAACTATTCATTAGGCACAGTTTTTCAGTAAAGAAAAAAAAAGTGGCATAATGAATACGTCAGAGCGTAAAGGTAATTCATTAAAATTTAGACCTATTTTTAGATCAAACATATAGTCACAGTGATGGAAACAATGAACATTTGGAAAATATTTCACGAATAGAACATGTCTATATCTTAATAAATGACTGAATGGTCCGATCGAGTGTTACCCTAACTATAGGGCTATACGAGCAAAAACCACCAAGGATTAAGGTTTCAATTAAACATTTATAATAGGTAGTTCCTTCAGCTCAAAATATGTTCAAAGAAAATTTACAGTGTAGTTTAGGCCTATAGCTTGAAATAGGTTTATTTTTACATATTTTTTAAGTCCTACATTATAATGCAGGAGCTGCTATGGAAGCTAGCTCATTCCAAAATCTGATATTTTGAACTATACTTGTTATAGCCTACATAACAAAAGAATGCACTGAATACTTGAAATGGACTATATAGTCGGTTCCAATAATTATTTGTAGCCACCTATACATTATTTTCATCGTTTGCAGCTGCCTTCCAATGGGGCTTCCAACGGTCCTCTGTGGCAAGGAAGATTGTGGGTTAGGATTCGTCTGCTACCAAAATCCTAACCTACAGGAAACAAGTTAGGATCTAAGCAGCCAGGACTAATCCTGACCTACAAGCGAGCCAATACCAAAAATTATTGAAGTTGGCCATGATCACAACTACAAACTTGATTTTTATGTGTTAGGTCTACCCCATTATGCTTTATGGGCCCGGGACCAATTTTTCCCATTTCCATTTTTTATATCCCTCCCCTTTCCTCCAGGCCTTGTAGCACAGGCCAGGATATACCAATCCCAACCAACGTAAAACAAATGTTTTTATTAATAAATCTATACACTTTTACAAGTTTTAGGTAAATATTGGGTAAATCTAAGATCAAAGTTGACAAAATCTTCAAGACTGTTGAAAGTCATTTATACACAAACTGGAAAGAACAAGAAATTTCAAGACACACTGTACCCAGACCCCACGGGAAAGAATGTCAACAACAATAAAAGCCCGAATTAATTACACTGCATATATGCAATCAGCCAGTAAACATTGCAAAACTCGTGTCAGCTACACACAGGACAGAACGGAAATTAAAAATTTTAAAAGAGGAATTTTTTCCAGAGAGCTCATCAATCAGACTCGTTAAAACCATTTTCAGTTCCCAAATTACCAAAATAGCAGTTTCTTAAACGGCTGCTAAATATTGATTTAGCGAAAAATGCCTAACGTAATTTCGAAGTACGTGAAACTTATTGGCAAAGGTCCTATATGCAGCAGAACATACTAGAGAAGAAGAAGAAAAAATTCCCATAAAGTAAAATCTATCAATCAATTCCCATTTCTCCTCTATAAAGGCGTTACTTCATTTATGAAATTGTGTTAATCATGTTAAGCCACAATTCGGCACAATTGACAAAGCCTACAAAGTGGATTTTAGGTTGTATGCATTTTGCCAGGTTATCAATTACGTAATCATCCACGTTCAGATGGGATCTGATGGATAGGATTCCCAGGCAACTGCGACAGAACTGAAATCGATATTTCAAATGCGAATAGCGCTTAGTTTTTTTTTTCATTCTCCCTTTCATCTGGGTAGTTCACTCACTTCAATAAATCCAACTTCTTTGTCTCTCATTTGTAGCCATTATTTGGTGCCCGGCTAAATCACGAACATGGTTCCCGAGACAATTCTTCAAACCTTATTCTCTATGAGTGTATTTCCCCAAGCCCCTATAGATCCATGGAGAGAGAGAGAGCTTTCACAAAACTATCCCTTTTTTATCTCCAAAACTTTCATTTGTAACGGGAAATACATCCGTGCATATAATAGGTTGGGCTATATTAAGTACATGACAGCCAATGCATGCAGAGGTGTAGATTATTAACAATAAGCCTGGCACTTTTCAATAAGTGATGATGCAACATCACAGATATTAAATCGAAATCGTAAAAAACCATAAAAAAATGGCATCCTTTTGAAGAAACTAATACCTTGGGGGATTTGGGGAACCCGCTTCAATGGCATGTCATTCAATTATGAATAGTACCAGCTTTTTCTACTAAGCAAGTAGGCTACTTCCACTATTTAGCCAATCGTTTGAATAACCTGAAGATTAGAAAAAAAACCTATCTGGAAATGATGTAACAGAAACTTGCCTTGCAACAATGTTAAAAAAGAAACTCAACATAAATCCAAAAAAAAAAAATTACACACGTAAATAAACAAATGGTTATAGTGAAACTAAGCTAAAGGTAGGTGTTCATCAATGCCATCTATTGAGAACAACTGTTAAGAAAACATTTTAAAGAGTGACGAGTCACACCCCACACACACATACACTATGAGAAAGTAAACCCTGACTTAAAACTCTGACCATTAATATTATATACACTTGCGCATGTATACTCTTGAAAGAAAGTTTGGTGAGAAGGCAAATAGGGCGTGTCTTTGTAGTTCAACTCATCACCAGTAGAGGTATAAATCATTTACACCATTCTATTGCTTGGTTTCATTTTACAAACAAATTTTAAATTGCTGAGAACAGTCCACTAATGATTATGTATATTGTAGATTAAAAGAGATGAAACTTATAAGTATCATATTGTTATACTAAACAAGTGTCCCTCTCTATGACATCACATGTTATCAATATACTGGCATGCCCTTAGACCATCTAAGGGCATGCCTCATATTCAAGAGTATAGGCCTATGCAGTAGGGCGGATAAAGGGGAGCAATGGAGGCAATTGCCCTCCCCCCTTAGCCAGCAAGTTTTGCTGTCCAGAATAGGCAAAGAAAATGACCGCCTTCTTCCGTAATATGCGATTGCTCCCCTTAGCAAAATCCTGTATCCGCCCCTGCTATGCAGTATAGGAAATCAAAGGACTTATTTAAATATAATAATATACAACTCTTTCCATAGCTATTGCAGGAATTTTCATCGATTGTAAGAAATTGTGTGAGATTATATACCCTATTTACATTTAATGATAACGAAGTCAGAATTTTAGGTGCTCCCATAATGCACCATTTGTCAAAAAAAATACAATTTTTGATCAATACAATACAATTGATGGTGCCATACGTATATGGAAAATAACATAAACCGACATTTTTACAGACTAAACAGTAGTTTAAATAATTTATCAGAGGTGGCGTAAATTACAATGACATAGAACAACTACCTCTGTTCAATGTATACCTTTTCCTGGTTTCATAGGATGATTTCAACTTTAAAAACAAGTTAAATTAACCCAAACAATTTGTGATGTATAAATCAAAACTCATAAATAATGTGCAAAAATTTGATAATTTATCCAAATTAGAATATATGGGAATCTAAAAAAGGGTACTAAATATACTGGATGTATCTTTGATCTATGCAATTCCACATACAGGTCATTGTATCTGGCGCCACTTGTCCATCCATACTGTATGATGTCAAAACAGAGACAACTTTCCAGTGTTTCTTAATTGCAGGCCGATGTAATTAATCTGGATAGTTGGGAAAAATTTCTCAAAGTATATAAAGCTTGCAAGATGGTGTAAACACTGCCATTAGCAAAGGACAAATGTCTTCATGGTGTGAAATGCGACTTCAACAGAGAAATAAAAACTCAAGCTTCCAAAAAAAGAAAAAAAAAAGAAATGAAAAACCATTTTCACACACAAAAGACGTGTGGTCTGGTTTGATAAGCTTTTCTTAAATTCCCGAGATGAATTCATCTCATTTGCTAGCTCACACACACACGAGTACAACTTAATACCCAAGCACGAAGAATTCAAAACGTGAAAAACCAATAAAAAAACTGCCATCAAATGAAAATTCTTGTATAATAAAGCGAATATGGATCCTGGGAATGGCTTTGGTGAATGCAAAAACAAAAGGAGAAAATAATGTCTCTCTTCTCTTTAAAAACTTCTCTCAAAAATCAATATGCATTAACAGAAGTACTCGGCTATTAACAATTTAATATCATCTCCATTACAATACATCAACCTCATTATAAATACTTTCATATCCTTTTAAGAGTAGAAAAATCGATTGATAAAAACAATTTCATTAATTTGCTCATTTCGAGTTTTGGTCAAGTTTTCATTTGTTAATGCACCAGTTCAACAAAAGAAAAAACTAGTGGGGAAAAAAATGACTTCAAAGTTTGTAGAACCCACAAATACGAAGTTCAGGAGTCTCCTAGTCTTAATGACATTGTTGTTTGGTCGAGCTTGAAATTAAAAGGGCGTCTGGGAGCCTAAATTCTCTTTTATATTAAGGCTGATGCAATTCCCCATATGATCTGCTCCATTGCGTCACTATTCCCTGTTCAAGTATTATTTCATGAAAATGAACAAGAGTTCGGTTCAATTTCATAAAAGACTGCCAATTATTTTTAACCAGACGTTACTTCCATATATACTAGCCCTAATATATTGAGTGCCATAAAATGTTTCAATGAGCACTAACATGATAATTGAACAAGGCGCAATTTTACAGAAATTATTAGAGCACGAAATAAGTAAGTTTAGACGAAGAAACTTTACCTGACTAATAAATTAAACCTTTCCAAAGCATACAACTGCCCATACTCATTTAACAACAACCAGGTGGTCAACTTATTATGAGGATACTCACGCCTGACAGACTTATCTCATTTTTTTGCCTGACATTTTATGCATTTATAAGCCTGACGTTACATTATTGCTCGAATTTTAGTCTGAACTTAACGATGTTGTTAAATCCTTCACAATTTCATTTTTTTCACAAAGCCAGCCGGTTTTTCCCAATTTTCCCAACCGGTTTTTAAATATTTATATTTTGCACAAATTTCACAAACTTTTTTTAAATTGAAAATGAAAGTCTGCAACGTCGCCAAATGCATCAAAATTAAGTTAACCATCATTGGAAATGGAATGTTAAGCAATAAATGGACGACCCCCAAAGCTCCCTTTCTATATTGGCTTGCCCTCTCTTCACTACAACAAGTAAACCTGACAAGAATGCCATACAACAGAATTTTTAAAAGCCCCAATGCTTGACTCCAAGAATAAAAAATTCAAGATTATACAGCCTAGCCTGTAAGGGATGCAAAAGCATGAAGCAGAAATGAGAAAAAAAAAATAGAAAAAGCTCGCTTTAAACTTGGTTAGAGAAAAAGAAAAAAATCCCATTGCCCAATACTTCAAAAATGCATCATTGAAATCCCACACCAACTGCATATTATAGTTTGCACAATTGAGAAAAGGATTTTTACGTTAGGGTTGAAGAGGGGGGGATGTAGGGGGAGCAGGGGGGAAGGGAAGGGGGTAGAAATCTCAGGCCTTCGTGTAGATGAGGATGTCTGCGTTGCGACAATCACTTGAATAAATAATGGCAAACGAATGAAAAATGCTTTTTGATTTAAAAAGACTGCAGCAGCTAGAAGAAGGAGGGAGAGAAAAACACAAAAGAATGAGAAATTTTTTGCTTATTTAAATATTTACTTAGTAGACCACTAGCCGTGTCAGCATTTGAAATGCAATAGGGATATAGCATTACCACATTACCATATATTTCCAAACTCAACAATAGTTGGAATTACGAAAACGAAAGCAATGCATGCAAGATAAATAACAGAACCCAGTATTTCAATGAATTTTAATGTGGGGAAAAAATTTGAAATCCTGTTTGAAAATGCAAATTACGACAACTCTCGTGTAAATAAAATAACGCATAAATAAATGCATCAGAAGATAATCAAAAGTTTCTGCGACAGATTGACGAAACTTTCGCCTAACTGTTGGCAAACCCATGTAACACGTATGCTCTGCTGGATTGCCATAATAACAGATTGCCCTTGTTTTCCTTTCAATGACATACCCCAAAACATACCTTGTATAAGTGAAATCAGTGAGCAAAATAATGTCTAACAGTTAAATTATTGACAAAAACAGACTATGCTTTTCCTGCTACAGTTGTTAATCACGTTTACTAAGGACTAATCAAGTTATGGTTAAATATGTCATCTTACGAGTTATTTTTCTATCTCGTTAGCAGACACGATAAATAAGGTATTTATTCATATTTATAAGAAAAAATATATATTATTGCTATCAATAATTTTGCTGCAAATCATCAAAAACACAAATCAGGGTGTCTGGCCAAATCCAGTAACAAATTTCTATGACATTTCCAGGTTTTCCAGACAACTTTTTACAAATTTCCAGACCAAACAAGTGATTTTTAACTCATTTTTACTGACTTATGCAATTAAAACTGCAATATTTGCCAGCTACCATTTTTTTTCCCCAACCCATAAAATATTTTTCATGGCCTGCAGGCGAAAATCTGAAAAATTTTGAACATTGCAAAAAATGACAGAAAATGGCGCCGCAGGCGAATTTTTTTGCTCAAAAAAAACTCAAAATGGGCTAAAAATCAACAATAGAGCCTAATTCTCCATTTTATTTACATTTTCCAGACATAGATTAAATTTCCCTGACATTTCCAGACAATACTGATTTCCATGACATTTCCAGGTTTTCCAGACGGCCAGACACCCTGACAAATTTAATGTAATTGGAGGTTTGTTCCACCTCCATTCCAACTACATTTTTTATTTTAATTCAAAAAATCAAAAAAAAAATACTTGAAAATTGCTTAATAAATGTGAATTTACTTTTAAAAAACTATAGCTTTCCTCATTGTATTACTTACATTATTGCAGAAATGTCTAATATATTACTAAAGTTGCTCAAAAAGCAGATAAATGTTTCAAGAAGGAGGCCACCAATTCATTTTCCTAACACTTCTGGTAAAAAAAAAAAAAGGCTAAGCTTTTCAAACCACAAACAGCTACCCATATAATTTGGACAGAAGCTAATTTACAAGAATTTCAGTATATTTTATGTTATTCAGAGAAATGTGGAACAACCTCGGGTCGAGTTTATCGTGTGTAACAAATGGGAATCCATCTTCGCTTTCTGCAGCGAAAGCCACTTCTCAATTTGTTCAAGCCCATTAATCGTCCATAACTTGGCCAAAACTCCGCTGACCATGGCTTCCATTTAAACAAAAATTTTAACAGCTTCCTTGCCTCCAAACTTTAGAAATAAAATATTGCCAGTCAAGCATCCAGCCTAAACACATTACATACATGTAACTACTTTATGACAAATTTATTATATTCCTGGAAAACATTAAGGCGAACTTTTCCACAAAAAAAATTGCAAGCTGACCAGTTTTCATTGTACAACTTTTGAATAAGTACATAGAAAATAGGCCATTTATTAAAATGATATAGGGATATTTTTTTCCAAAATGAATGAAGAAACTTAAAAGGGAAAGTCCCACTTTGTGTAGCAATAATAATTGCAGCAAAGCTTCCATACTGAAGAAATTAGGACATTTGCAAAATACATATTAGGCGCCATTTTTACATAGCTTGCAGCAAGCAGTGCTATTTGGTGGCGCCCTCCAGCACGTGAATGTCTATGGAACTAATGCCTTTAATCTAGTAGAGAGCGCTACACAGTGTCAGTGAAAAGGCGCCAATTTGGACTTTCTATTTTCATCCAAATCCACTTTTCAGGACATTTTATCTAATGACTCAAATCCAATTGCAATTTCCACGTCTATCATAATTTGTTACGCTCTTTTTCTTGAAACTAAATTGTTTCATAGTGGGACTGTCCCTTTAATAAAATAGTTAGGAATATTGCAGGGATTTTTGCCTCATCCCCATTTTAATTTGAGACAATGAAATTCATATATATGGATCATAAAATGAATGGAAAATTTATAAATATTGAAAAAATATAGGAAATACGAGAAAATTAGCCAAAACACAGAAATCTTGGAATTATAGGAAATCGATCCCCACCGTAAACCCAAGAACTGTCTTCTACTGGAATTTGACTCACCCTGTAAATTTGAGGGGCCATGTGCATATTTAAACAAAGCTTGTGCCTGTGCAGATGGATTTGCATCGAAAGTATGTAGGCCTAAGCCAGGGTTTTAGTGGCAGTCTCCATCATCTAAACAACAGGGTATCGCAGATTAAAAATAGCATCGAAAAAATATATCCGTGTGCAGCCCAGCTTGCAATAAATCAACTATCTTATTTATTTTTCCGGCAAGAAATAGTACACCGATTTGGAACGGACTGTTTGATTTCACTTTTGCCATATGTCCAGAAGGAAGTGCCTGATGTGACACTGTCTATAGCTTTACCAGGAACATTAGGGGGCTTTCGTAACAGAAAACATTAAATTACAAAATTATTGTAATCAAACTGTTTCAAAAATACACTTTCATCAGTTACTAAATAATATAATATATCGAGTTCTGAATTGTATATGCAAGCGCCATCTCCCTTGAAGATCGCGCATTTACATGATGATTTTGTAAAATTAACTCATTGTCGAGCCTCCATAGACATGGTAATGGTATCATATCATAAATATCTAGTTGAAAATGTGTGGGGTCATTTACCCCTGGATTTTGAATGCTTGATTCATTAATTCTTAAGTCGAGTACAGGCTACTTATAAGACTTCTTGCTTTTGAAAGCCTTCTTACAAGAGCGCCATCCCACATGAAAGTTTCTACAGAAGTTATTTTCACAATTACGGTGGGTGGTGAATTTCTGCAGAAAAGTTGACACCAATGTTTTGCAGAAAGCCTAGCATCGTCGTTATTTCTGTAGAAGCTGATCAAGTTTTCATAGAAATGTTTAAGGGGGCTGTCCACACTTTTAAAAAATGCATGCTCCTATGGGAATCTCCATGTTAACTAACGGTACAT
>JAQIXP010001539.1:0-18018 GCA_034700285.1 Proteroiulus fuscus | reverse complement strand
ATTTCAAATGCCAATGACGAGTTAGGCTGCCTATCTAGTGCTTGAAAGCACTTTCAAGTGTGCAAAGGCACTATTTGAGTACTCATGAAACGTTATGCCGTACCTTTGCATTTGTATATTCGTACGGCATTCTTCATTAGCACATTATCTATATTAGAACCAAATTATGTAATTTTCGAAGAAATAAATGCAACTTACGAAATTTCTCTAACGAATTACGCAAAGATAATTTGGTGTAGACGCCTTGCAGACAAAAATTTGCTAACAAAAATGGCCGCTTATAGGCTCCACCCACCCTAAAACTAGCTTCCAAATTTTAACATTGCGTCTATGGCCGATGTGACCCCTTGGCATAAACCCTAAAGAATCTATAACCTCAATTTATTTTCGCCTGATCATGAAATGAAATAACATTTAGACAGATGACTTTCAATTACTTATACCTCAGCACTATAATTTGAAGTCAGTTTGGTCTAAACTTTAATGCAAAAATGCATCTATTTGGAAAAGAAGTAAAATATCCTGACAGTAGTTTAAAATTTTACAAATTCCCTTGACCTTCTCTGTCCCTGAAGGTTTTTTTAAGTAAAAAATTTCAGCTAGACTTTCCAAAAATTAAGGAACTATGAAAATGTTAAGCAGTAATGACAAAAATGTATTGAATGGTCAGTGCATTTTTAATAATTTGTAATTATCTAATGCCAAGATTAACCTAAATTTATTTCTACTGAAGAAAAGTGTTGTAATGACTAAAATGTCTAACTAATGTAAAACTTATGTTTGTGATGGATTGTGTTTTATAAATATAAAATGCATAATGCATTTTTTAATTTGAGTTTTACGTTTATTAAATTAGATTCAAGTGTTGCTTTAAATTTTGTTTGAATGCTTAAATTGCTTTCATTCTTCACTTTTAATCTATTTAAAACTAACACTTTATAAAAGAAGCAGGAATTTCTGTTAAATATAAATGTAAGCCTGTGCCAAAGAATGTCTTTCATTTATAATTCCAACCAAGAGAATATTAATGAAAAGCTTAATAAGTTTACGTGAAAGCATTTTAATTACGCCGTTTCCATTAAAAAATTAAACAACGTTATATTTAATTAAGAAAAGTGCAAGCCACTGCATTTATTCTTCAGACCAAATTTTGTATTCAGGAACTAAAACAAATTCTCTACAAATGTTGCCCAATGCATTTTTTTATATACTTATTTATTTTACAATAACACTACTCTTCAGCTGTGATACTTTTATGGGCATTTTTCAGATTTCTAGCTAGTAAAATTAACATTAAGTGATTAAACTTCTTTGGTTAGTATCAGAAATCCAGATACAAGAAAATTTTAAATTTATTAAAGTTTACTTACTTTTAATACGATGTCCAATTCGATCGCACTGCCCTTTTCCTAAAACACAATTAATTTGACTTTCTACAAATGCTTTGTTTTGCAAAAGAGCATCGTAATTCTGCCTTTTTTCTCTTGATAATATTAATGTCCTTGCTGTTACCATGGCCACCACAGACGCCAGTGCCAATGGTAATAATGCTAATAATATGGATGTTTTCATTTTGATAAGGAATTTTACTGTGCTCCAATGTTTTTGGACTTAAAAATATCACGACAGGACTCGATTAAAATTGTAGCAAATACTTAGCCAGCCAACATGCTTTTAAAGTACAACGACATCACGTGTATGTGTTTACATATGGCGCCAATTGGATTGAAAAAACCAATGAGGTGCCTCTTATACGTATTAGACCTACATGGAACAGGAAACTTTCTTAAACTTTTGAGGAAATTTTTACTTTTGAATGGCTTTTATAAAGTTTTCTTTGGAAATTCAGAAATAATTGACCAATTATGGCAGGTGAATTAGGACGAGTTTATTGGCATTGGAGAATTTTAAAAGTCATGGTTTTTTTGCAGTGAAAATGAACAACTCTTTATCTGGAAATAATTACAGAGATCTGATTTTTCTCATCTTGAAAGATTTTAGTTGTATTATTTCGCGATTCAAATTAAACAAAGGGTTATTTGAAATTGATGGGCATTGACAATTCGTATTTTTTTTGCATTTCAATTTGTTGTTTTCGTGAAAGACCATGACAATTTAAAAAAAAATTGTGCTATCTGGTTTGTTGACTTAAATATATATATATATAGGTTTTTTTCCTTTGTTTTGAAATATTGGCCCGATTATAGCATAAAACCCAGTACGAGTTTATTCACATTTAATTATTTTCCTAAACTGTAAACTCAATAAATTTCTAGAAATTTTCGAAAAAAATTGCAGTAGGGCCTACAATTAGTCAAGTGGATTTTAGCATTGATGAATTATAGAGGTTTTTTTACATTAAAGTCTATTAAAATAAATATATGTATTTTACTTATAATCAGATCTGACTTTTAGAGTTTTTCTAAAGATTTGAAATAATTATCCAATTATACTTATATAATCAAGTCAATATAGGGCTAGTTTATTAACCCTGCAGAACTGCAGAAATCAGGGAAATTTTGACTTTTAAAAAAATTGAAAAAATGAAAATTCCTAATAATGTCAAAGTCAATTAATGAAGGTCCATGACTAGGCAGGCACTGATCCTGTGCATTTTACAATGTATTTGGCTCAAAAGTCTGAATAATTTATGTAGCTTTTTTAGAGTTAAAAATTTGATAACAAATTTTGAAACTTTTATCCAATTTTTTGTGAAAATTTCTGTGCAATAATAATGAAGCCATCTAATGGCATCGTATGTATTTGCTGCTGTTTTTCATTGAGTTAAGCCTAGTAGTGCATTCGTTGTGCGCTTTGGGATTTAAGATATTGCTTTTTTGGTTATTTTTAGCAACTGTAATTAAAAAAACAACTAAATTGCCGGCTTAAGAAGATTTACGATTCAAGATACCTTCTTTGTGCAATATTTGTGCTGGTAGCTTTTTCTTGCAATTGGCACAAAACAGGAAAAGCAAAGGATTAAAATAAAGTAGGCAGCTGCTATGAGGTCAAGATTTTCTTTATATCGGTTTAGTGATAATGGCAATACAGTTTTTCTGTCAAAACTAATAATCACTTATGCATATCAGTGTCAGTGGTTGTTTTTTTTAATTCCACCTTTTCATACCTGAACAGGAAATATTTTTTGTCATGCATTTTGGTGTTAATGACCTCTTATTTCTCGAAAAATGACACGTTATATTTATTGGCATTTTTTATAATTTTTCCTTGCCAAATTGCGTCATTTGTAAAATGATGGAGTATCATACAAAAAACCTGATGGCTGTTTACAACTTTGTACTAGAAACAGTCATTGGACCCGGATTAGTGGTATAAATAACATGGAAAAAGTGAGATGAAAAAACTCTTGGTTTTTCAACTTTTTGTTGATGGGATAACTTTCATAAAGAGTGAACCATTTTGAGAATGGTCATTCACCACATATAAGTCTTGTTCATGGTTATTATATCTTGAAAATGTGATTCCCTTTTGCAACAAATTTATTTACAATGTAATTTTTCAGTCACGAATACCTCTATTCACATTTGGCAGCATTTATTTTTTTTTCAACAAAGAGCTCCGTGCAATAAGGATATTTGTAAGCGTGTTTTTAAATTTTAAACTAGTGGAAACCAGTTGATTTTCTTAAGTTGAAGGGGGTCAAACTCCTTACCAAACTTTAAGAAGATACCCAATGTAATGAATGCATTTTTACCTTACTTACTTTGGTAATTTGAAAAGTACAATTTCTGGTATTACTTTTAAGGTGCTAGTGCTACTAATTCTACTATGAATACAAAATCTACTACTATTACTTTAACTACTACTGCCTTTACAGTATTACTATAACTAATACATCTACTGTATGAAAACTAGGTTGAGTAACTTAATAAAACTTGATGGAATGCCTTTATTTTTAGATATCTCAAAATCTAGGCGAATATCACTACTTTAGGCAGGTTTATTACATTTACCTATTAATAGCAAGATGTGCAATGCAATGTAAATTGTGCCATCTATTGAGCACAGAAGTTACAACATTTGATTACATTATAAAATGTCCAAAGAGTTAACTTAGTTTCTTTCTGGCTATGATGCGTTTTCTCATTGAAAATATTTCCTGGACAGTCAATAACGGACAAAGCCAGCCAAAAAGTTATGACCAAGCAGATCCATTTATTCCAATGCTCTACGATCAGCATATAATGCCATTTAATAGTGGTACAGTAATCCCACAGTCCCAAAAGAACTGCTTCTTCAATTAAGGCTTAATCATCATTTTAAATAAGATTCTAGCAATTTTGAGCAATTGTTATTAGGGTAATTATTCTAAATGCTAGTAGAGTGCAAGAAAATAGGACAATAGTATATGTTCTAACTTGGACTCGCATTGTTGTGAACATGTCAACCGCTGTAGTGTTCACATAGATATATGTAGTTTTAGTGTTTAAGTAATTGTGAATAATTTATAAATAGCCAATGGAGAAAATAAAAATAATGTCGACTTTTAGTACGGTGTCATGCACTATCACAGTCATCAACTGCTCAGTCGACAGAAATTCATTAGTAATGTAGATGATCACTGTGGAACACAGATACTGCACTGAATCCCCAAGAGATTTTGTCCCAAATTGGTAAAATTTGTCAAATTTTTAATGAAAATTGTAACATTTTTTCTACAATGAGTTAACATATAGTTAGTATTAGATTAGAAAATAATATGTTATAGTCTTGAGACCAAATGTTTCACTCCATAAAGAGACTCAAAAATGCCATGGTCAGTTGCTTTACCTGAGTAATTCCATATAGTGTGTGCACCCATTGCTTAGACACCTAGGCCTACTCACAAAGTCCCTGATTTGTGGTGACATGTTCGGGAGCTATAGTCGGAAGAGCCCAACCATGTGGTTGGGCCAAATCGAATGGCATATCTATGCGATGGGTAAAAATACTGAAAACTGAAGTGAATGCAATGAATGAATCCTTAAAGCATTGAACATCATAATGACTTGGACCACTCGTTCTCTGATCCAATACTACCTATTTTTATAAATACTTATACATTTTTAAAAGCTAATTTTATGATTTAGCTTTCTTAAATTTTACAATTTAATGCAGAAAATAACCAATAGAAGTAGGCCTACAAATAAATCGTAAAAGGAAGAGTTGCTCAAAACACTACGTTTTGTCTTTTTAATTGGCTGCAATTTTATTAAGTCATCAAGACTGATTTTGACCATCAGATCAATCTATTATTGAGGAAGTGCGATTAGGTGACCCAGATCAACGTGCTGGAATTTAGTACTTGCTTTAGCCAGGCCTCTGCTCTTGATATTGGATCTTATAGTATAAGTAAGATATTTTGATTTATTAGTTCAACTGTGGACAAGTTTGTTTCGTTTTGAGTGGAATGATTTTCCTGCTATTCCATGCTGATTTTTTTAACTGCTTTGGAGGCAGTTTTGTTAATGACAATGCCAGCTGCAATTGCTACAGAAGCTGTTGCCCTATTACGTTTCCTTAATAAATTAAGATTTAATTTGCCAACTGCTTGATTCTTGCTACTTAGAAAACATGATCTCTGAATCATGAGCTACCCAGTCTTTCACAGGTCGATGGAGTGAACAACTTCTTAATGCTCACACACTACCATGAAGAACCCCTGATGTAATCTCGACAGATTTTTAAAGATTCACTATAGCATGGAAACGTCCTTTGTTTTATACCTGAAACATGAACTGAATGAAATTCAAGTTATGATAGTCGTTGATGTGAGACAGTATATATCACAAGCTTTGGTAAAATATATAATTTTAAGCATCACTTTTCTTGCCCATATCAAAAGATGTTAGAAGATCATTCATGATTAAATAACGGTAACTGAGTTTTACATTAACTGATCGTGCCTGATTCCATATTGGTTGTCAGAAATGATTCTGTTTTATTGATTATAGCAAAAATAGCTGCACAACATACAAATTTTCCCCATTAGGGCTTGAAAGCTTTTAAGAAAATATGTTGGATAAAACTATTTACATATGCTTCATATGCTATACATTTCCTGCTTGCTTTAATTCTGTGGATATTTTAGTAAATAACGTTTGTACTAACGTCATAACTAGCTAGGACCAAGGATTCCTAGAACATTATTGTTGATTTCCATATTTTGGCATAATCTGGCTACTTTTGCAGATTAAACAGCTAGTTGTGAAGTATCTTACAGGTACTCTGTTAAACCAACTCGTTCTTGTTCATTTTGATTTACATACCAATTTTATTAAAACTTTCATCTTTCGATACACTTTTGTATTTTTTGAAAACTTTTGAAGTTTAGCCCTTAATTCTTCAGTAGTAACGAAAAGAATTCCACTTACTAAGTTAATTACGTTTTAATGTATATTCAACAGTGGTTTGTTTAGTTTACTTAGGCGGTTATTTTTCATTTCCAAACGACCTCTACATAATACATTTTTTTTTTATGGAAAAATAATTCATCTAAATTTATCGTTTATAACATTTATAAATACCCTTGATTAAACTTGAGTAATATACACAAGTCAAGAACTTTATTTAATAAACAAATCTTTTAATGCATTTTAAGCCACACTCACTAGTACAAATTTCAATATAATATTTAAACAATAATGGTCAGAACTAGCTGACACATGCAATGAACTTTAACTGTTTTAAAACAGTACTTGCGAACATTATATGAATATCCTCTTACCATAAGTATGGCAGCAATGCTTTTAATGCAATTGTTAAATTATACATTTGATGCCATTATTTGGTTTACACTAAAAGCTTTAGACAAATTTCAATCATATTTTAAATTTAGTTTCATGTTGCAGGAGGGAACTGGAATTTTAATTGTCAAAACATTTTCAATGAAAGTTCATTTGAAATATAAAAATAAACCACAGGTGGGTAGAATGGATTTTCTTTTTAAAAAGGCTTATAGGACAAGGAATTTCTCATTCAGTTTGAGTTTATTTTTCGAAGACTTTTCTAATCACGAAATGGGAAAAGTCCCTCACTTCTTGCTTGGACTTAATGATAGTAGAGACTAAATTTCATATAATCAAGTGTACAAAAGCTATTTCTTGAAAGTTCATATTCTTGTGGTCAGTTCTTGTTCAATAACTTAAGCTGCATTCGATTCTGTCGTCGTCGTCGTTGTTGATGTTGTTGTTGTTGTTGATGATGATGATTGTGATTCTACCCAGTTATCTAATTTAGTTAATTGTTCAGGGGTGGCGTTGTAATGGTCAACAACTGATGACCAAATGTCGGGATATTTGTCTCGAAGAATTTTGATTATGAAAACGATGGCCGCCTTTTCGTCTTGGTTGCAGGCCGTTGGGCAGTCGCCCTTTTCGATGGCCAATGGCAAGTTGGCTGTAATTAGAATTGAATAAACAATCATTAGCAAAGACAAAAACACATTGTTTAGCATGTAATAAATAATATTATTAATAAAGTAGAAAAATTTCTCTTCTGGAGAAGCAAAATGATTGCAATTTAATTAGCACTAGCTTGCAATGCTTATCGGTAGTAAAGCTGCAGTCATAATTTTTGATTCAAAAAGTTTTACGAAACGAGATGCAATGATTTTTATAAAACTAATTCAGTTGCAATGTTTATTTCTTCAATAAATGTTTAATCCAAGAGTCAGAATACAGTTTATTGCGCAGAAGAAAATTACAATGTGAATTGCAATCATTTTTAAGATACATTTCACAGCATTTTTTATTTGGAATTCCTTGTTCAATTGAGGTTATGATCCTGCCTCCTAATTACTACTTCACTTATATTGAGCAGTGTCAATAATTAGGTTAATTTTGCCTCGTAAAACTCGAAATATTCGGCTTTTTTAACAACCCCATGTTGCATAAAAAAATTACACAAAACACAACATGACAGAACATTTTTTTACGACTTGGTTTAACTTGGTAGAAAAATGTGAATAAAGGTTAAGTGTACAATGGCCCCTTTTCAAGATCATTGCCCTATTCCTATGGGCGAGTCTCCTCTCTATGTAGGCCACATTGGCACCATTTTGACTTACTTAACATAAATTAGAAAACTTGCTAACACGTAACACAAGGATCACAAAAAAAGACAAAAACTGGTGTGTGTGTGTGTGTGTGTGTGTGTGTGCATAAACGTTCAAAATGTAGTTGTCCTAGATAAATTGTCTGCATCAGGTTGAAGATGGCCCACTTACCCAATAGCCCCTTAGGGGTAGCTTACAAGTATGCATTGTTGGAAGATGACCAAGGATTTATTATCATCCTAACAAGTGATGGTCATGGCTGATGTCTGTGGCACACATTTCTTTATAGTGTTATATTTTAAAGAAAAACTGGAAAATTTTATCGTTATCTGGATATTGTTCCACACGGTGTCTTAACCCAGTTTACAAGAAGTTGAACTCATTTTGGGCACATATAGAACTAGTGTATCTTAGAAAATTAGAGCAAAGGAAATATTTTTATAATGTAGCTGTAGTGGGCATTAATCCTGGTGTCATATGATTTAAGTTATTCATAAAAATGGGGTGATTTAAGGTTTTTTTTATGACTTTAAAATGTTTAGAGATTGAAGAACTGGACTTAGGTGCACACAAGTTCTTTTGGACTTTTTGTTTCCTGATTTTGAAACATTTATTGAAGGCATACTGGTTTGCACATCAAGGGTGTATATCTTGTTAGTTTCATATGCAATTTTGGATGGGCTTAGGAAAGCTAGGTTTTTTTTCGTATTGCCTGCATTTTCTGCAATGGATCCAATTGAGCACGAGACTTGCACGTGCATAATTGGGCATGTGTTTATGAAATATGCACTTGCAAGCCTCGTGCACAATTGTTGCCAAAGCAACACAAGCCTTAAAATCAATTTAAATTTTTATATTTTAAAGGTGCACTTTCCTGATGAAATTGTGTTCTAAAATGGGGTTCAATGCACTGATATATTCCAGAAAATAACAATTTATTTATTAATTACATTGTGTTCCACTTTGGATCAACAATGATGCTGACTCTATTTCTTCCAGAAAACTTATATAGCTTGCATTAGTTTAAAGTTGAAATGGTGCCAACTGTTTAATGGTTTATATTTATATATTTCAAGTATCTTCATTTTCAAAACTAAAACAAATGCACTTTACCTCGGAGTCTCCTGCCAATTCTGTCGCACAATGCGGCTGCTTCCTCTTCCGGTGCTACCACACAATTTCCTTGGCTCTCAACGAAAGCGGCATTATTCATCATTTCAGGAACTCTCTTGGGGTCGGCTTCGCCGAAAATCTGTCTCCTGGACCTTGGCACTGCCAGAACTGTGACTAGCACAGTCAGCAGAACAGTTAGCAGATGCACCTTAATCATGATACTTTCAGGTATTTTTCGATAGTTTTACCTATGGTCAAGTGAACTGTATATTTACTAGTGGAGCACGTGCTTTTATATTGTGCCCTGTTCACATCTCGGTTTACCTGTCAACCAATGAGCCTCCTACCTGGATGTTGTTCCAGGTAAGAAAGTGACAGTGCTTGGCCTACAATGGCTGCTCGTGTACCTACCAACCCACTTCTTTTTTTAATGTGCTGCTTCTGCTCCCATTGGAGCATCTTTTTCTACTTTTATTATGGATAGGATGCAACTCACACAAAAAAATATTTTGTTTTGGTTTTTTTTTATTACTGCTGTTGAAAATGTTGTTTGTGCCCCCCAGTTTTTAACTTATAAGCTTTGACAACTTGAAGTTGTTTGAATTATGAGTCGTTCCTAACTTAAGTTTGCACTCAGAAGGGGCGTAGAATCCCTACATGTTTACATCAATACTATTCATTCAACAATATGAAAATTGATGTTCATGTAAAATTTGGAGTTTTTTACATTTAGTTTCATTTGATACATGTAATGTGTAGACTTCTGTAAGTGATACTGGATACATTTTTTGTATGAGAAATTTAAATTCTATGTAGAGTTTCTATTTTTATAAAAATATATTGTGAAATGCATTTCATCTGTATTCTGTATGCATTACATTGTTTATGCAGCCTGTATAAGGCAAAGTGATTCAAGAAAAGTGCAAGAAGTAGGACCGTTACATAATTTTTTTTACTAATTCCGGGTAATCTTATGTGGGTCAGATATGTTCTGCGGGGTCATTATGGCCATTAGCTCGTTGTTTTCTAAGAAAACCGGTCAGTTTTCAACAAATGATATATAACAGCACACTAGGAATAATAATTACTGTAATTGTAACTAGAAATTGATAACGTTTTAATAACTGAAATTTAGGCTTCACTTGAGTTATATTTTATGATATTCTATTTTGAATACATCCAACTACATCTAAAAGAGGGCATTTTCCCCATTGAAAAGCCGGATTTTCAACGGAAAAATTGTTCTAATTTAAAGTGATATTAGACTACGCTCGTATAGGATACGTGTTTAAAAATATATAAAGTTTTAACTTTATGGAATTCGTCCCAATCAAAAAGTCCTTATGAAAAGTAGCTATTTTTAGTTTCAGTTTATAGGTATTCTAATGCAGAAATAAAAACGTATATATGCTAAAATTTCTCTACTATAGCCAAAAAAAATTTGAATTAAAAATAAAAAAGCTGAATAAAACAAAGCATCTAAAGTGGCAAACCATCCAGGAATTAAAAAACGCAAATTAAAACTGTTTTCCGTGTATTTGCATGACTTTAAAAAAAAGACAATAGAATGTATGGAAAAAAGTTTTGTAATAAAGGAAGCAAGCATTTTAATTAAATTCTGAATATTTTGAAGATGTTTTCAATAATAAATTTCAAGGTTTATAATCTCATATAGCTAGCTGTATTGTCAAGTATTTTAATTTATTTGGAATATTTCCTATTTATATTATATATAGCTAAAATCTTTCTTTAAAATTTTGTAGTATTAATAACTAGTAGGCTACTATAAATTTTAGCATGTTATAATTTTTAATGAAATTTAGCAGTCAAAAAAATAGTGTAGCAACATTAATGTCTGCGTTTTTTCCACGTTAATAATGCAATACACAGTCTACTTTATTCCAAAACTCGCACATATGGTGACATACGCTCGTATTTTTTCAAAACTGTCCTAATATAATTGAAAACCTGAGATCAAACACCACATCAGTCTATTTTTGCAGAAAATATGATATTTACATAAAATATTGGTGATTACCAATTAATTACATAAAAATTGGGGTAAGATAGGAAAAAGTTGCTCAGAAGAGCAAAAAATTCCAAAATCGCTTTGTCAGAATTTTGGGTAATAGGTATCCAAATTTGGGTACTCAAAACTCAAAACTAGTAGATTTCCTTCAAGGGAACCAAAATGTGAAATTGCACACCAAAGCACAAGTTTCTATCTCAAAAATTAAGCTCAGAGAATTGTAAAATAACAAATTTTAATGCAATAAATTTTGATTCTATCTAAACGCATTTTTCTCAAAACAGGAAATCTTGACTCATGTGGTTTTTGATCTCAGCTCTTCAATTAATTATTCTATTGTTAAATTAGTTTTCAATTTTGATAACGCCAAATTGTTTGTTTTTTAAAGTATAAATATCTTTATTGGAAAATACATCAAACTTAATTACAAAGCAAATCTATTTGTATTGACTATTGTTTTTAAAGGATTTCATAGAGTAGTATCTAAGAAGTTATAAGCGTTGCCAAAATTTGGCAGATTTTCAATAGAGGCCTTTATTTATAAAAAAGGTTTTTAATTTAAACGTTATTGAGTCATAAAACTTTTTAATATTGTTCTTCTTGGAAGCTTGGCATGCATCATGTCTGCAAAGAAAAAAACATTTAATTTTCATTTTAGCACCTTTATACAATACTAAACATTTTAATGTTTCAAAGTTTGATTAATGTAACTGTCATGTTAACTAATGCGAAGTATTTGCCAGTTTATATCTATTCATATTTGGGATGTATTCATTATAATAACTTTAATTACAAATTTAATTAGTTTTGAATCGAATCGTACGTAGCACTAGCCGTGCTAGGAAATAGTGAAATTAGCACTACAATGTTGTAGTAATAAAAATAAGTCTAGTACTATAGATTGTGCTTAAGTTTATGTTATTGGGAATATCCATCCATAACATTTAAAAATAGAAATCTTCTTTCTAGTCTAATCAGTTTTAAAGCACAACTTGTGTTACTAGAAATTTCTGGTTTTGAGGGTAATCATGTCCATAACTATGCCAGTTTTAATGCAGGATTTGCAAAATTAAGCATACTTTTCCTATATTATAACAGAAGTATTGGTTTAAAAACTGCAGTTTTAATCCTTACCCAATTGTGACTTTTAATTGCTTGTATTTTTAGGCAGCTGTAGGTGCTGTTACACTTGCAATCCATTCATTTAATTTGAGAGTTTGTTCTGGTGTAACTTTGTAGTGGTCATTCAGGCTTTTCCAAAGGCCGGAATACCTTTCCTGAAGAATTTTGACCATTTGAGCTATTGCTAGTTTCTCATCTGCGTTACAGGCTGATGGACAGTCGGCTTTTGCAATTGTTATGGGTATATTTGCTGAAATTGCAAAAATTATAAAATTTATTATATATATAGATACAAGTGTGGTACAGTACATGATATAAGCATAATATTATTAAAAGGTATTCAAACTAGCAAATAACGTGTTACTGTAAAATGGCTGGGTCAACCCAAAATTAAATATATTTAACAGTACAGGTACAGGGGATCATCCATAAATCACGTGAGACCCATATCCCCCTAGCTACTTCTCAGGGTAATTTTTGAAGCATTTTTAATGACACCAGTTAACATTAAGAAATGTTTGAGAGTATGTTACTACAGAGGCCTGATTACTTGTAATTTAATTTTTAGAAATGTAATTATGGAAATGTATTTGGAATCTTATGCTGGATCATTCTTAACCTTTCCTTCCATAAAATCTCACTTATTCTAAGATAATCCTATATAAATGCTTACATTTTTTACCTTTATTTAAATGTGTTCTTATGCTAAATGCTTATTTAACATATATTTAATACAATGCACACATTCATTTAAATGTGCAAATCAAATAAAACACGAAGAGTTTCCATAAAACTATATGCTGGTATCAGAAACTTATGCCTTCCCATGTATTGTGAATTACATTTATACAGACCGAGAAAGTCAAGAAAACGTTTTACTTGCTAAAATTTAATGCAGGATAGCATACAATAGCCCTAATTTTGTCATAATTTCTAATAAATATTTCAAGATTTTCAAGATTAGAATATTTAAAATTTTCTTTTAGTTAACATCAAAAATGCTATGGTTGTTACGCATAAATTAAAATGTCAGGGAATATTTTTATTTTTGGTCAACGAAAGTTATGGGAAATTGTGTTTTTTGATAAGGAAAATCAGAGAATTCACTGTTACCAAAAATTACCATTTTACAAACTTCACATTAATTTTACATAATCTTAGAGTTTATTATAAGAAATCAGTAATGTTGCATCAGACAATTAAAACTACACGAATTTTTTTGGAGCAAAAATGCCATATATATATTTGGATTTGAAAATATGACATATTTGCTAGTTTTTACGAGAGCGTAACTATATTATGTTTAAAAACTTAATGATTTATGGATATAATTTAATTTTCTTGGGAAAGTAAGGTTACAAGAATTCGTAATCTAAACCTTCATCCAAATTTTAATCTAACTTTTTATCCAAATTTGTATCCATATTTTAATCTGAATTTGTATCCAAATTGTAATCTTAAGTTTTTAATTAAGTTTTCAATTTTACAAAAATGTGTATTGAATGATTACAACAATCTGACAAGGTTGTTACATAACCTGGAAAACTCGGGAATGATGAAATAATACCCCAAAAATTCAGGGAACGTTGCTGAACACCTGGGAAACTCAGGGAAAATCACATGATTGATGTTAATTAAAAGCAAAACAAGGCTAAAGTTGCTAAATACTTAGTACAGACATCATCAGCACAGGATTTAATAAATTAGGTTTGCTTTGATAAAGTTATTTAGCATAAATTATATCACTAAAATCGTAAACCTGGAAAATATTTAAAATTCATATAGAGTAACATTTTAGAAATAGTGTATAACTATTTGAAATTCCGACTCACTTCTTAAATTGTTTCCAACTCTGTCGCAAATAGTTGCTGCTGTAGCATCATTGGCTAGAAGGCATTTCACGTAGCTCTCAACTAGTGCCCTATTGTTCATCATTTCTGGTACCTTTTTTGGGTCTGTGAATCCGAAAAGTTGTCTTTTTGCCCGTGGTAATGCAATAACAAAAGTTATTAAAACTAGGAAGAAAATGCACGACTTCATTTTTGCTTTCACTTTCACTTTAAAATTCACTTTCAATGGAATGGCCCAGCAGCACCTACTTTTTGTGTATTTATATATGCCACCATCGACACATTTTCAAATGGCCAAGGAACCAATGGGGACAAACCAAAATCTGTGTTGTTTCTTTTTCTCAACTTGAGTCACCTGTCCGATTTTACAATTTCTTTTTATTCGTTACAATTTTTATTGGTGCCATTATGTGTTAACAACAAATAAAAACAGCATCACCCTATAATTCCCATTTACATGATACCATTATTTCGTCAGCAAAAATCAACACAGTTAATTGTGGGTTGTTATGTTTTTTCTCCAAATGTTTATTGGAACAAGACCTACATATTGGAAACAAAACGTTAGTTTCATGAAAATGAAACTAAGAAAAAACGCATTTCATTTAATTTCTTTGTATTAGCATAGATAAATATATGCGAATATGGCCAAACTTGCATAGTTTCTGATCTAAATTCCAATAATTCATGATTTTTTCATGGATGGAGTTATCTGGAGTTCGCCATTAGACCGATTCACAGTGATGTTCAACTAGGCTATCCCCACTTGATTTAACTTAAGTTCCATCTCACAAAAATTTAAGAAATGCCATTTCTAAGTAAAAAACATGCATGCAGAGTTCGAATCTGTAGTCAGTATTTAACTAACATTAATAGTTTTAGAATTTCAATTACCAATGTTCATGAGTATGTGCTTTTTTATATATTATATAAAAAATTTATTTCTTTCCAATATGATTTTTCAATTACTTCTAAATCAGGGTCTTATTAAATTTAATTATACAATTGTTTTTACCATAATGATATAAATTACATTTGAAAATATCTTACTTTATAATAGTAAATTATAAAATAATTCTCTGCTAGGAAATTTCAGCATGATAATTTATAAGATATATTTTACAGATATTGCATTATTTTAATGCATTAACTCATAGCCAACTTTTGTTTTTTCCCCCAATATTTTTTGAAAATAAGCAAGTCCAACATGTTATATTTCCTTTGGAAAATATTGGAAAATTCAGCTTTTCTGGCTTTGAAATATTTCGTAATACGACAGATTTTTTGCAGTTTTATTCAGTTATATTCGAAAATATTAATGTTAGTTAAATTCTGACTCCATATTCGAAATTCACTTTTCACTTAAAGTGATATTTTAAATGGAAAATAAATTTTTGTTCATTATTAAATGGTATCAATCAATACGTATTTTTCATAATTGCCTATTCTCCATGCAGGCGAATGTATCAGTCTAATTATGGTGAACAAACTAAATTTCATTATATTACTGCACTGCATCAAGGGATGGCGATGGCGAAGATGGAAGGGTTTACAGTATTGGAGCTGACAGTCAACAAGTCATAGGTTTAAAAATTGCTGACAAGGACTGCGACATTGACTGACTTTATTTCATATTAAACTTTAGATTCAATGTTAGTAAAATAGACAATTTATCTCAAGGAATGCTAACCTCTATGAGCTGGGCGGAGCATTGAGGTCTACAAGTGACGTCCCTAACACTGAATCTTTATTAAATATCCTTAGAAACCTTGAGTTGGCTATTGTATGATGATGGATGTTTCACTGGAATTCTTTGTAGTTTTTTATTGCTTGATCCATTAAGGGGGCTGTCCACACTTTTTTTGAGCATGTATGCTCCTATGGGAATTTCCATGTTTAATGAAAATAAAAATTTCTCAATAATGGCGAAACATAAATCGATGGGGTTTGATTTTTATAAAGGTCAATTAAATTTACTAAAACTTGATGCATGACTTTTTGTTTATCTGCCCTGTGAGCTGTACAATTGGGCAAAATGTGGCGTAAAACTCAATGGTAAACTTTGAAATTCGATAAATAAATATAAAATGCACATAATAACAAAATCGATCTTATACATTTTGTAGTAAATTAAATAAGCTTTCCAAAAAATCAAACCCCATCGTTATCCGCTCAGCCAATATTGAGATCTGTTAAATTTTGGGAAAAATTTCACGTCTATGTAAAATAGCATGGGAAAACGGAACAGTCAACTTTTTTTGAAAATCGATAACTACATTCAGAATGCTTGTGA
The DNA here is from genome assembly GCA_034700285.1 of Proteroiulus fuscus. Taxonomy (NCBI): domain Eukaryota; kingdom Metazoa; phylum Arthropoda; class Diplopoda; order Julida; family Blaniulidae; genus Proteroiulus; species Proteroiulus fuscus. Next base: position 1,555 of record JAQIXP010001539.1, on the reverse strand, counting down.
CGTCATATCCATACAACATGTTTTACTTAATTTAATAATCTTTGAAAAAAATCAAACCCCATCTTTCAATTTTTACCCGTTCTTGAGTTAGAACAGTTTGAAGAAAACGAATTTAGCATGGGAATTCCCATAGGCCCATGCTGTTACAAATGTGGACAGCCCCCTTAACAGTAACGCTAAATTGCTAATTCGTTGTGAGGTTCAATTTATTAGAAATATTTACATTATTTTGAATTAAAAAAAATAATATTCAAGAATTAAAACTCGGCCAACATAAAAAATTATTAAAATTAAACATAGGGAATGATTTTTTTTGTACAAATTTTTTTTCGTTAAACAATATCCCACTAAAGTTCGCATTAAATTATACTTATAAACTATAAGAAAATATACGTTGTAGAACGAAATTATAATTTAGAAAATGTGATTTTGATGTGCAAATCATTGGCATATTTGCACTGATATCTACAAAGGATCTCACAAATCATAACTCAACAGTCTGTAAGCCTCTACTGGACTGAAACAAAATTATCTATTTTACTAACCTTGATGGCCACCCTGTAGAAACTACAGGGTACCTTAAAAATTGGGTATAAATTGCTGAGAAATGAGAGAAAAAGACTTAGAAGATAAGCATATTAAATGAGTTTTATCCAGGTACATGGAATTGCATAATTATATTGGTTCTAGTGTATTAATGCATTTCTGTCTTTATGCACAAATTTTGCATGTATGAAATATGATTATAGGCAAATTGAAGCAAATAATATATAAATTAAATATAATTAATTCTATGATGAACTCCTTCGGTATGGTTTTAGAGTACTGTCTAAAAAAATTTTTGAATTCATTTGGGTTAAAATCATGGTTAAAATAATAAAATACACCCATTATGGTACATGTAATAACTAAAGTTCCCAGCAATGGGCCTGGGCAATCAGCAGGTTGCAATTACTGGAAGCCTTTTTGGAAAAACTCATTGACTCAATGTTTTTAGTGCGTGAAATTTCGTTCCACAAAATCTTTACGTTCCTATTTCTCTGAGGTTCATTTTGAAAGAATGAGATGTATCGAAATTGATGCACTGTACCTGAAATAACAAAATTTAATATTAATATTGATATTGTTTTGTTGTAGTCCAAGTGATTTAAATTGACATTTTATAATATCTATACTTTGATTTATATGTTTTTACAGAATGTTTTTTTAATTTATAACTTGAATTGGGTAAAATACTGAATGACTGGCTGTACAACAATGCTATTTTAAAAGGGCATATATACCTAGCTTTAAAGTTTACTTTAACCTCAAACAGTTGAAAACACGCCACCTGGGGGTAAGCACGTTGAAATGGACGCTATTACCATAGTAACACCACTGCCAATAAGATTCAAGCCACTGTTCCTATAGTTGCGGCCAGCTTATAGAACCAGGCGTTTCACTTTTGTAACGTTGCGCAAGAGTGTTGTGATTGCCTGCAGCCGCTATAGTGCATGACTCACAGTTCAAACAGCCAATCACAACCCTCCTGTGCAACGATTCAAAAGTGAAACGC
>JAQIXP010001538.1:0-18036 GCA_034700285.1 Proteroiulus fuscus | reverse complement strand
CCCATAACTTAGCCCCCACTGGTCCAATCATGTCCATCTTTGAACTCATCCTAAGATAGTGTAAGTAGTGTGTGTGTCAAATTTGAAGTCAATCGGATCAAAGCAACTCAAGTTATCATTAGACAGACAGACGGATGGACAGACAGACATGACGGTTACATAAACCCTGGCTCGGGCTAAAAATAAAGAATGTTAGTTCCAATTATGCCAGTAGATGGTGCACTATCCCCGTGGATTTCATGTTTAAATTTATTTTTGCTTTGTGTATGTAAATTAATATCTTTAGAAGCAAAATCATGACCCAATCGGGTCTTTTGCCCCATAACTTAGCCCCCACTGGTCCAATCATGTCCATCTTAAAACTCATCCTAAGATAGTGTAAGTAGTGTGTGTGTGCCAAATTTGAAGTCAATCGGTTCAAAGCTACTCAAGTTATCGTTAGACAGACAGATGGACAGACAGACAGACAGACATGACGGTTACATAAGCCCTGGCTTGGGCTAAAACTGAGTTGCCTTTTGTGAAAAGACAAACATAGTTCAATGAGTAAGCAGTCTGATGTTACATCTATAGCCATAAAAATATCTTGATTTTTCTCACTGAAGAACGTCTGCTTCATGTTTAAAGAATTATAATTTTTTTGCAGAAGACGTGTGACCTTTAATTTATGCAAATTTAACCTTTTCACCATTTTCTAATTAGGGTTGGTTTTCTATTAGCTATATGATTTGAATGATGAGGTTGCACTTTTTGTCCTGCATTCCACAAAACAACGTAACAATAATTTTGAATATCAATTAGATTCTTTAGATTACATTTTAATCAATGAATTCTTAAACATATAAATTTAAATTATTGAGATTCCTAAAATTGAATAATTTAGTGTGCAATATCTAATGAAAGAATTAAAAGCGATGAGTTTAGAAAGAAACAAGCGTACAGTAAAAAAAACGAATTTTTTTGGGACCATTTTTTATCCAAAACGAAATTTGAAACCTTCTATGTATAAGGTCATAGTTCGGTTGCTAGCAAAACTGCAAGGAAAAAATATGAAAAAATTGTTGTACCAGGAATCGAATCCAGGGACCTTTCATGTAAAAGGCCATAGTTCGGTTGCTAGCAAAACCGGCAATAGAAAAAAGTGTGTAAAAAAAATCCCGTGCCAGGAATCGAACCCGGGGACCTTCCATTTTGAAAGTCATAGTTTGGTTGCTAGCAAAACCGGCAAGGAAAAAAATGTTAAAAAAAATCCTGTTGGGAATCGAACCCAGAGTCTTTCCATTTTGAAAGTCATAATTTGGTTGCAAGCCAAACCGGTAAGGAAAAAATATGTAAAAAAATCCCATGCCGGGAATTGAACCCAGGGACCTTCCATGTAGAAGGTCATACTTCGGTTGCTAGCTAAACCGGCAATAAAAAAAGTGTAAAAAAATCCCGTGCTGGGAATCAAACCCAGGGACCTTCCATTTAGAAAGTCATACTTTGGTTGCTAGCAAAACTGGCAAGGAAATAATGTAAAAATAAAAAAAATCTAGTGCCAAGAATCGAACCCAGGGACCTTCCATGTAGAGGGTCATAGTTTGGTTGCTAGTAAAACTGAAAAGGCAACAGAAACAAAATGTATAAAAAAGTTCCCTACTGGGAATCGAACCTGTACCTCCAGCATGAAAAACAGGCATGCTAACCACTAGACCAAAAGTCGAAGTATTATTCACGGCAAAAGTAAACGTATGCATTACGTGTACAAAGTCTAAACTGTACTCATTCATTGCTTTTGAAACGTAATAATTATAGCAATCTCGGCAAAAATATAATAAAAATTGTAAGTATAAAGTAATACTTTTACTTATCACAGACCCATCAAAATTATAAACATTAAAATGTACCACAAGAGAAGATACCATGTACAAAATTTTAGGTCTGTAGCTCATCTGGAACCTAGCAAACGAAGGGCTCAAAGATTTGAAAGATTACCAACAAACATCACTCATGTAAAGTTAAATAAAAGGTGGTAAAAATGAGTTGGATCCGATTGTTATGTGCGAGCTGGTCTCTTTAGATCAGTCTCTTATTTTGTTTGTAAATTTTAATTTCTTTGTACGTGATAATTTATTTTTGAAAGTTTAATTTAATTTTTGCTGTAGTTCAAGTGTACATGAAGTCTGGAAGCAGTTTCTTTGGTGATGTATAATTTGTGTGTGGAATTTTGAAGTTGTATTCCTACTACTATTTATTAGAAAATATATTTATACAATAACTTTTATATTGAAGTTCCAAACTGATTTAATCAAGTTTTTGGTGGGAATGTTTACAACCAGCGATAGTTTGTAACCCCAAGGAAATACTAGGCATTTAGCCTTATTTTAGATTCCCTTTTGTAAAACATGGTCACAGACGTATCAGTCTGTGTCTTTCTTTAGTAATCCTAGTTTGCTTTCAAAAACGATTTCATTAGTGATGCAATTTATGCTATGTACTTGTAAGACTTTTCGAATAAAAACAATAAACAGGTTAGAATTTGTCAAAGCCTGGTACTAAGGTAATGCAATTTTCCAGAAATAAAACTTCATGCATCATATAGAAAAGAAGTATGATGCAAATAATAAAATTTCAATTAAATAAGATATTCGTAAAAAAAGATATTTACGAAACATTAGATAGATAGACATAGACTACAGAATACAGAATACATAGACTTACATGACTGTCCAATTAAAGCATATTTCTTAAATGAAACATTAAAAAAATTTCTTACCATGCAAAGGACATTGAGAAAGTACTATATAGTAGGAAAACGTTTTTCAGCTATAATTTTAAAATAAACATTTAAGGAAATATGATATATACAAAGTATGGACAACAATAGCACAGCTAGAGCCTTTTGAACAAACACTATTGGATAATATGCATACATGAATATTATATATGTATGTTGAAAAAATACATACATTATGCTTTTATGGGGTATCTAAATTCAACATTCAGTCTAAAACAAAGTCATATTGTATAAATTCAGTCAAAAGTTGAAATAGCCTACGCCACCTACATATGAATGGATCATATTCTAATAAGGTAAGGTTTGGTGTACACATAACACAAATCTAAAAGTAATGCATTTCAGCATTACGTCTCAATCGGGAAATGGCCAACATGACTGACCAGATTTGAAATAAATTTACGTGGAAAGATATTACAGAAAAAAAGACAAATTAGTCAAAAATAGATTTTTGTACTAGTCTGTTAGAGTATCACTAACAGACTATTGTTGTAGCAGAATATCTATGTTTTAATAAATCCATCAGCAATTATATTTTACAATAATCAGACAAGTATACACTTGTCTGATAATTGGAAAATGTTAAGTCCTTGAATGGATTGTGTGAACAACAATAGCTTTTGTGGCTAAGCATTTAGAAGTACAGAGCAAACCAATTGTTAGTTAGAAGTGATGCAAAGTCTTCATCACTTCTAGACTGAAACTTAAAAACAGGGCAAACAACTCATTACAAAAGCCCGAAATAGCAAACTCATGGTAGAAATTACTATTCCTTAATTGAATATTAATTGCAATTTTCATAAATTAATGTAAATAGATGTATGAGAATATATAATGCAAAGTGATTTCTGCTATAATTTGCTTGATACTTTGCATGAATCCCATCCATTTATGCAAAAAAGTGACAAAATTCAGTTATATACTCAAAAATATATTAAATAATGAAAGATTAATTAATAGACTTATCATTAATTGTGCATGTATTTGCATAATGTTTATTTAGGCCTGTGCTAATTTTAAAGTGCTCATATCATAAGAATTTTATAAGATTTTTTTAGATATTTTACACACAATTACATTTCATAATAACCCATTCCATAGGGTTTGCAAAATCTCGAATAAACAAAGAAAATGCATAGAAATGTTTATGCTGGTTCTTGGGGATTACTACATGTATACAAATTAAGATATTTAACATATTCAATTTGTATAGCCGCAAATCAACTTTTTCAAATTCTTAAAACTTTTTCCTGCAAATTCCAGGCAATTTTTCCTGAAAAATCAATTTTGTACAATATATTAAATCGTTTAATGTTATTCTCAAGACTGCAATAGTCTACAGGGAGACTCATATAATGTGGCATAAAGTATAATGAGCACACGTCTCATTGATTAATTGATGCTTGGCTTCGAGTTTTAGTTTCCATGAACGAAATCCTTTTATTCCCGCATTTCTGAACATTATTTATTCAAGTAGAACCAAACGTAAGACCTAACTTTTACAATGTTATTATACCCACTTATCCTCAAGGTATTCCGTTATAAATGAAAGGAAACACAAAAAACTAGCTTATTGGTGGTCAGAAAAATGGTGTAATTTATAGAGATGGACAGTGGTCAAATTCAATTCCTTTTAAATATCATATTATTAACACAACTGGCGCACTAAATATCCTGTTTTTTGCACATCTTTGCAATTAGAACTAAAAAAATAACATTAATAAACCATTACAACAATTAATAAATAATGGAACACTTTAAAAATATATAAATGCTATTTTAATGAATACATGCTTTAATTCTTGTGTTTCCAATACATTCCTAAATTAATTTTTAATGTGGAAAACAGCATCACATTTTTATATACTAATTTTGCATCCAAAATTGTAGTTTGTTGATATTGACTTTTACAAAAATAATCTATACATTATTTGAAAAATAAATCAAATTAATTTCAAAGTTAGTTTATGACGTCCTAAAATCGTGATTTTTTAAATTACGATTTCTAATCTATTCAGAACCAATGCCTTGAAAAGTCGAATTTAAATTCAAATTCTAAAATAATCATTTTTGTCAGTATAAGAATTTCCAAAATCATTATTTTGTATTATAGTCCGCATGCTACACCAATTGATCTAGTAAGTGTAGTAGGCACACTATACTAGTTCATCTAGTGTATTATGATACTACACCAATTCATTCAATACAGTATGCACACAAGATTGGGAACAAAATTGTTTTATCATTAGCTGATTATATATGCAGAGTGTCTAGTTGGAAATAGGATATTATTGGGTCTAAATAATGCTATAATTAAAAAAGATTGATCCTGCAAGAATTATAAAATTATATTACTCATTTCTTGGCATTATAATTGCTATAAATGCATGTTTGAAATCTATAAAAAAGCATAGCATAGTTCATAATTGTCTTTCCAATTCTTTTTACAAGTGTGAAAATCAGACAAAAGCAATTTTCTCATTGCAGAATACAAAAAATGGTTTCATCTCTTATTATTCGTAATTAGCATAACAAAGTGCATTGATTTGAAATCGTTGCCAACGTATTCATCTTGGCCTTTCACATGCGACAGGATCATAATTACCTCATAAATTACTCATTTGCATAAGTTTGTAGCCGAAGAGAGAACAGCTTTAGTCTTATGCATGGTTGCCTTGCCATGTTCCACCCGGGGACGATTAATCAATATACAGGACTCGTAAAATGGCTGCCACAAGAGGGAATCAAATCACTCCTACTGCTTCACTGAATTTGCCAAGATTTTTTTTCACCCCCTCCCCTCTTTGCCATACATTGCTTAGCATATATTGCTTTTGTGCATTGCATGCTTTAGCTTCCAGCCTTTCATCGGAGATCAAAAACAAAGGGCAAAACTACAAGGAGAAATCCACATCAGGATTTCCAAACAGAAATTGCCCCGAGGTAGGTTCCCCCCCATTGTCTGCTGTTATTAAACTAAATAGAAAACAAAAATATTGACCCGCAGCTGCTGTATTATAAGAATGTGATGTTAAGACATGTTATTACATTTTCTGCACTGGCTATACCAACAGAGGAACTACTGTAAATAACAGAGGAAATAAGAAATCAATCTTTTAGCCATAGTTCCTTATTCTTTTTGTGTAGGTGTATGCATGCACATGCCGTAACCTGTATTGGAATATATTGCTAGAGTGATATTTACGTATCTTATAGTCCACCCTATGCATCCAATAGTGTCAATAGCAATCGAAATGTCTTTGGGCATCTTAGAAAAATAAAAGAATGAATCTACGCCTGAGATGCTTTCTTTTGCACTGAGTCGATGGATCCAGATGGATTCTTAGAAAATGAGGTCAACAATTCAAAAAACTTAACTGTGAGAATATGTTTGTATTAATTTTTAATGAGACTGGCCTCCTGTAGTAAGAAATGTATCAATTGTAAACAAATGCAGAAAGAATCGAAAAAAGGGAGAGCAACTTTGTAGATTATTGGTTCTTCACACTCCCTCCAGCTGAGGTCAATTAAGGGTCAGGCACCTCTCTTATCATTCTTCCTTGTGTTTGAAAATTACTGAAAATCTTTCAAAAAATATACGAATATTTTAAGATTTTTAGCTGTATTATAATAATTTTATAAGATACTTTTCTTTGACAAGTTAAATGATTTTAATAGAATTGGATATTTTATTAATAAGAACGATAGCCAATTCAAAATTTAGAAAAATCACAAAAATGAAAGGAAAGTCATATTACAAGTTGTCTTTAAAATTTATTTTTTTAAGAAACTAAGTGGCGCCATCTACTGTAGGCCTACACCATTCAATTTAGTCGGCAATCTTAGCAATTCTATAGAGGAATGGTGAAATCATACAGGACTGGTAATCAACACTTTCAATGGTTTCATTTATAGAAGTAACCATTAGATGGTTTTCAGCTACATTTGTAATAATATGATAAAATGGTGCAACCCATGTTTTATATAAAAGCATTGATTTCCGACTTATCAAATTATCAAATGCTGAAAATATCAAATTCTGTACCATTCTTAAATATTTGGTCTAGTTATGCATAAATATCACGATGAGATCAACTATCAAAAAAGGTGAAATTTACCAACAAATTTCATGCTCTTATCCTAGCTGTGTATGAATATAACCATAGGAGGCATATAAATTCTATTTCAATGTCATAATTTTGTAAAAAAATTTACATTTTTACAACACAAGAATTTTCTTAATTGAAATGACTAAAATTTGTAAATAAAAATCTTGAGCTCCCTATATCACATTTCGTATATAATCATAGCCTGCAAGAAGTAATAGAAGTCTATTTTTAAAAAATCATGTAATCCAATAAGCCTATTGTAGTAGAAAATAAAATATTGAAGTAGCTAAGAAATTGAAAGAGAGTAGAAAATGCAGTTAACCTAGTTCTTGTTGTTATTAAAACTGAAGGAAAAGTCGCACAGCCCAACACTACCTAACACAAATACTTAATGTTTCTTAGCCTAAGTGTTATCGACTGATGGTATGCGGATTATGAGGTTCTTTCTACAAATGTTTATTGGCAAAAAGCCTCAACTAAAAGACGTTTTGCGAGGCCAAACTGCAAAGAAAACGAAATAAAATTGCTGTTAAAAAGGTCCAGCAAAGAAATTATTGAAGCCATTAATATCAGATGGTCCAAGAATTCAAATTAGCCAACCATCAAATATGAACTTAACAGGGCCAAATTGCCCTCTAATCCATTCATTAGTTTGGATATGTGCACTATGTCAATTGTGCTAATTGCCTTGCAAAAATTCTAGGCATTTCTTAACTGAACATACAACATTCTTAAAAATATACCAGACCAATATTAATAAGGTGAATTTTTGTTTATGATTAAACTGGAATTTTATTATTAAAATCAATTTAACTTTCCTTGTGATATTCAATTGGGTAGTTTTTAATCATCAAATTGAAAATCGAGTTTAAATGATTTTGTTCTAAAGTTCTAATTTAAGTCATAGAATGGAAAAATTAAGGGGCTTTTATAATAACAGTCAAGATTATGAATAGTTACTGTATATTGACGAATTAGCACTTGACTAAACTTGAAAAATATTGGAAATATCAGAATTCGCAGTACTTCTCGATAAATACTTCCAAAATTTGTATTAAGCACTCATGCATTAATTGGTAAATGAGAAAATCAGCCATGCTTATAATCAACCACAATTCATGGCACATCTTCAACAAACCAACACATGATTCTTAAAATTTATAGTAATGGATTCTGTAGGACCACATAATTTGCTTACCATGAGCTGCAGGTTATCACCTACCTAGGTTTATTTACTTATAGTTATTCAAAACACTCAAAGACTGCTTCTCAAATATTAATAAAAATGTTTAAACAGGGTTGTTAACTATTTTTAAAATCGCTTTCATTAAGTTTTCCGGATTTATTTTTAAAAATTTCCGGGTTATCCAAAAATAATTTTAACTAACGACTTCCAATGATATTGAAAACAGAAATTATCAAGAAAGCAAACAAAAGTTCACAATTTTAAAGACTTATGTTTATAGCTTGGTTGAAGTAAACAATTTAATTTTATAAAGGGACAGTCCAACCTTATCATTAATCATTTTTGTGCAAGAAAGAGGGAGAAAAAAGAGTTTAGAAATTAAAATTCAATTTATAATTACCATTTAATAGTAATTATTTTTGAAACATGCCAATGTGAACAAAATTCTTGATGGCTGATAGTAGCCGTGTTAGAAGTCATTTTTTAAAATGCTGCATGAGCATCTTCTAGTAATAAACTTGAAGGCGGCCTAGATGGTGTAACAGAGAAAGCGCAAACTATTCCAATGCGATAATGTGAAGCCAACTTGAACCCCCCTCTCCCTTACACGCAGCGCCATTCTGCCTGGGTGGGGGTCGACTATTATAAAAAACATCACCTATCCTCTTTTCTGGAAATATCGTAATTTCTGAATTACGGTAGGTGAATTGCATATTTTTATTATTATTATTATTATTAACAAGACTGCCCTTCTTTATTATTAATTATCTTAATTCTAACATTCATTTTTCACAAAGTGGGACTGTCCCTTTAATTTTCTGATTAATTTCTGTTGTATCTGAACTTTATACAGGTAGCTTTTTTGCCTTTCAACAAAAGTGAAATGAGCCCTCCTGAGTTTTTTATTTGTAGGTCTTGCACATTGTCCCTTGGGTTTCCTCTGCATTTGTGGCATATTTTTTACATTTTCTGAGTTTTACAGCCCTGAGTATATTTAATTCTAATTTAAAAAAAAAAAATCAAGACTTATTTTTATCCACCTGTTTTTCAGCCAGTCTGCATTTAGTATATCCTAACTTATGGTATCATATACATGTATACAATGCATAAAAAATGCATTTATAGTACAATATGCTGTCAAAAAACATAAGGTGAGTACATATACTTCTACAACAAAAGCCAGCCATTAGAGATCAAGCATTTTTGACGGATATGGCATGAAAAAAATCTTTTGTTAGCAGGAAAATGGAGCAATATGGTAATGCACTTGTGCCTCTTACATCACACACAGTTTTGTATCATCAGGTAAATGTATCGACCACAATCCTATGATGGATATATATAGGTCTTATGCTCCAAAAAAAGTATACCCAAACCAAACTATACAAAATTCTTTTATCGCATATAATACACGCCATTCGCAAGTACGTGGAAAACGACAGATGGATAAAATCCACTGTCTTTTGTAATATAAACGACCCAATCGACAAAAGGCACATTATGAGCAAATAAATAGAGCACACACATTTAGGCACTACTAGAATATACAATTTTGGAAGAATCCATTAAAGAAAGCATAATGGGCCTCAACAAATAGAGAATATAATGCACCTTTCTAAATTTGGACTTTTAAACAAAAGATCTGCAAATGGATTTTTTTTAACGATTAAAATACCAATGCATACAAGAAATACAAAAACTTAAAAGAAATTTTTGAGGATCTTGCTGGAGAAACAGAACACACACTATTTTCTCATCATATTCCCGAAATAATCCAGGCATTTACTCAGAAAATGTAAACATTTAATTAATTCAAGATATAATTGATCAGTAAAAAATTAGAGATTCATTGTGAATGAAATATTCTATGATGTATTGTGCCAAACAAATACATTTGGTAACGCAAATGTATCCGAGAATATATTGAATAAGTTCTGCTTGTATTTACGAGATAGTGTAGGCCTATTTCATAATGCATTGGAAATGGATTTAAGGACTAGTAGTATTGCACTTAAAACTTTGATTTGAGAATGTAATCCTATTTCTATAACATTTTTATTTATGTGGGATAATTCAGTGCAACTCATTCACAACTGTACTCAAATTTTTAACAAAAATGCATTTAAAAATGAATTTAAGCATGCATTTTTAAATGATGCAGTGCCTCATTAATTCAACACTTATTCTTAAAGGGGAAGTCTAACTTCATGGAAATTTTTTTAAGATATTATTCATGAGGCATTTGTGAACATGACACACGTTAATTTCTTTAATGGGATAGTCCCACTTTGAAAGAAAATGGTTGTATATGGGAGGAAGAGCATGAAAAATTAGGAAAGGGATGGAAATTGCTATTTTGTAAGAGTCCACAAATCAATAAATAAAAGGGATTTGGTTGATAATGCGAAGCCCAAGGAGGCACCATTTTACAGATAGTATGTAGCGCCCACTACTGGATAAAAGGCATAAGCTGTCATGAAACACATAGACATGCATGTTCTAGAGGGCGCCACGAACTTAAGTGTGTCTTAAATTATGGAAAAATGGCTCCTAACATGTATTTAGCAAACGTTGTAATTTTTTCAATATGGAAACTTTGCTGCACTTATTATTGTCACAGCCATTCACATCTAGTAAGTGCGCACAATTAAAACATTGCTTGCTATATTAGGTGGGAAATTCCCTTTAATTTTCTGTTTAATTTCGATTGTACAAGAGCTATACTCTTTAGAAAGTTTTGCCTTTAATTTAATTTTTATTTGCATTTAATTATAAGTGAATTAATTTTTTTTTAGTTTTTCATGTGTTTAGCAATGTTACTTGAGACTTACGCATGGTTTTAATTATTCTCATTTTACAATCATGGAAAATAATATGTATATTTTAATCTATAGCTGATAAAATACATTTAACCATATCAATGTAGATTAAATATTACACAGATCTAATTGTGCTGTTTGCCTAGGCCTACGCATTCAATTAGGTATAATTGGCAACTTAATCAAGTAAGAAAACAAAATTTCATAAACACAGCTATCTTGTATTATTAATGATAAATACTTTAAACCACAAAACAATATTATTTAATGCATTTAATGCATTTAATATATCAAAAAGATAATGATTTCATACTAATTGATAAATTAATGAATCCATGGATACAAATAAGATTTAAGCGTAAATAATTGAGGCAGGGAAATATATATGCATAACATTAAAATAATCAGATAAAAAAACATAAAAACGACAGGGAAAATAATAAATGCTCACCGAATTATAATTGGATTATCACAAAAGAATATTACCAACTTAATTTTCCAGCTTAAGAGATTCATGTTCGCGTAAAAATTTCTAGTATAGGAGATACTGGTAACTTAATCCGATTTTCTTATAAGAACAGGGATTCACAAAGCTTACAAACTTATAGTTTTAATATCAAAAACTGTTTGAGCAGAATTTTATATCTTTATTAACTGCGTGCAACTTAAAATTTAAAGAAAACTGATAAATGAGAAATTTCCAGCATTGTAAACAAAAAATTTATCACAAATGTTACATGAATTACAGTGTGCATGCTCAATTGAAAAAAATGACTTCTAACATGGCTACTATTAACCATCGAGATTTTTGTCTACATTGGCATGTTTCAAAATTAATAACTATTGAATGGTAATTATAAATTAATTTCAATGTCTACGCTCTTCTTGCTTTTCCCCCTCTTTCTTGCAAAATATGTGCTTGAGTTCAGGTGGGACTGTCCCTTTAAGATAATAAATAAAATCATATTTGGATGCATATTATATCATTTTACTATATCATTTGAAAAATGTTTATTTTTGTGAAATTAAGCATACACAACACTGCATTGTCTCAGACAAATGTCCTATTTTCTGACTTCAGAAAAATCCACGAAAAGCACGACCTCGTGTTTACATAGCATTATAGATATTTTTGTTATTTTTATTTATTTTATTGTCATAAATACTTATATTTTCTTCCAAAATAGTTTATAGTTTTTATTAAATATGGCCTACGATAAATATGAACATTACAAGAAATACACAAACTATTTCAATAATAGAAATAATAAAATGTGCTAAACAATATTTGTTGCATAATATTATGCTCGTATAGCAATAAAATATGATGCCTCAAGTCAAATATTTATCTCTAAAATCTAATCAGCATGGACAAATTAAAATCCCAATATAAATCATTTACAATATGAAATTTTTAAACATGCTCAAATTGGGCTCATTTTTATTTTATGTATAAAATCACATGAATTAGATAACAAAAGCAGTGCAGTTCAGTGATTTCAATGATATGATTTATTTGAATTGAAAATGTAAATGGTGTTGACTTAAACAAATCATAATAGGCCCATGCATGCACATTTAGTTCCAAAAATGCGGTATTGAAGCCACCAATTATAAAGTGCATTTTTGATAGCAGATTTTATGGTAGAAACCTTATTGCCATGCTTTAGAATGGCCCACCATAATCAATAGTTTCTCCATGAATGAATTCATGTCAATTTTGCCAAGCCTACTGAAGCATTGTATTACATTGTTTTAAAATCGATTTTGACGCAATATTGGCCTATTATATTATTGCATTCACATATGCACAAGTTAAATTATAAATATGTTATTTCTATATAACATATTATTTTCACTCTATAAATTTTATATAAAGTTAACTTCATATACAACACTCAGGATCATGAAATTACATTCTTTTTTACAATTTTTAAAAATCTACATATTGTATAAGAATATAATTTAGGCCTACTAATAGTATACACAATGTTATATCATTTAAAGCTGAAAATACAAAATAAAATTTCAAATCTATGTATGCACCAATTAGGTTGAATATATTCACAATTTATACTAATTTTAGATTTTAAAGCTGAATCCTCACTTTCTTCTAAACCCGACCTAAGTTAATACTTTCATAATAATGACAAATCATTATTATGAATGATTGACGTATTAACGGCGATTTCAGACTAAAATTGCAGTCATAAAACCCACAAAAATATCGGTTTATCTGCAGCTAACACTACACTTTGCACTGATACTATAGAGAAAATATCTATGTTTAAAATGCAATGCAATTTCTCAATTTTAAAAAACCGATGAAGTATAAAGAAGAAGTTCAAAAGAAATCATGAAAAGATAAGTTTCACATTTTCTTTCTTGGAAAACAAAGCATTTCTCAAATTTTTTATCATATCATATCATTTAAATTACATCTCCTATGCATATACACTTCTTTTTCAATAGGATATTAAATCTGATTTAAGGCAGGACTCTCCATCACTGAATTTGGAGCATAAGATGGTGTAGATTCTCATTTCGAGTAAATGCAGATTTAAAACAAATATGTTTAAGAAAAGCTTAAATATTTTCAGGAAAACCTGAAGTCAATTTTCTGATTTCTATAAAGAGCAGAAGAAAAGGCTTTCGTTTATTACTGAAATGTCAATGCTTTTGTTCAATTGCAATTTTCTCTTCATAATTCATGCCTAAGGGACTTATACAGAAAAAAAATAGCTATATATAATAGGTAGATGACAAGTAAAACAGCACAAGAATTGCAAACAATTATTTTCATCATAGTTCTACGAATTAATTGCAATTACAACTAATAATTTCTAATTGTAATCTGACTTATTACTTAAGGTAAGAATTGATTGTTCTGTCTCATGCAGACTATTTCGAAATTAGAATTATTAAGTTTTGTGAGTCTTTAATTATTAATTAACCAAATAGAAATAATACATCTATTATATAATTATGTCAAATTAATTCGGCCTCTAGCTTTTTACTTACAACTTAATTAAAGACAACTCTATCCCATATGTTATTCTCTGTGTTTACACTGATCATTACATTATTTTATCATGTTTGCTTAAATTATCAGTTGAGTATGTACACGTTTTTATTATCAATTCTTTTAATATAATTTATAATTTATTTCCTATGTATGATTTCATTACTAGGGATTTCACAATAAATAGTTAATTTGTGCATAAATGACAAATTATGACTTCATTTTCTGTAGTTTGTTAGTTGACTTGCAATTTATTTTTAGATAAAATAATAATTCGATATAGTTAGTACAATCCAAATTAACATAGTTAGAATTATGCCCAATTTCTAAATAAAATAAACTGAATCTGAAAATATAATTAGCGTTTTATTTGCTAATACATTAAAAGATGTTAAATTGTTGTAAGGAGTGGATCTCATATTATATTCATGACATAACGCATTCTCAATAGAAACATTAAAGGGAAAGTCACCCTTAGTCCAAAGAGATGTTATAAATAAAAGAAAAGAAAGTGTAAATATGCAAAAATGCAAATGCTTGAATAAATATTGCGAGTTTAACATGAATAAGAGGACGAGGATAGACCTGATATAATATTGATTTACTTTTAAGGCCAAAAGCTCTACCAAGTGTAAACTAAGAAATATCCCAAAACTTCCACCATAAATAAAATTAAAACTAACACTGTAAATTTTGAATGTTTCTTTTTTGCATGATTAGCTATTATTCCACTATTAACAGATGGCGCTAAAATTTTCTGAAATTTAACGATTCAGTTATTCTAGAGATCAGGCAATATGGTATTGCATATGATTTAGATAAAAATCTGATCTCTCGTTACTGGTTTAGTTCCAAAGTTATTATTTTTCTTCTACGTTTTGTACTAGTGCTTAGCATTTAAAAAAAACACTTGCTATGAAGTGAGACTTCCTCTTTAAACAGGCAACCTATCCCAAGTTAAAATTCACAATGGGATCCTAAGACAAATAGATTATGGATCTGGATTATGATATTCTTAATTGCACTTTCAAAGAATCCTTCCCAATGATCGCATGACAAGGGATATGCGAATATCCCTCCACCTGCTAATCACTGCAACTACAATTTATTGACGACCCCTAATGTGAGGTCCATTGCTTACCCTGGCCAATTTACGAATTAAGTTTTAGACACAAAAATGGCGTGTTAGCATTTATGACAACGTTCAGTTAATCCTTGTGCCTATATGTGCATTTGGTCTTATACTTTCTTTACGATGTTTATTCAGACTTTCTTCAAGATGCTACTCGAATAAATGGAGATTAGCCTGGAGCAAGGATGGTGTGTGCAACAAAGTTTTATCTAGCAGTTTGCATCTGATCTAGTTGTTGGCAACATTGCTTACAAATTGCCCTAAAGTAGCGCATTTAGGCTAAATTTACCATGGATATAGAGGTATAAACATGCACTTTAATGTGTTTTTCTTGTTGCATTTGAATGACCATTACTGGACATTTGAAACCAAGATTATTGGAAGGCGCCATAGATATACAGTATCATAAATTGCGTATGCGGAATAAGATCGGTTCTACTTTTGGTCTTGTTTTTCTGGTAATTGCGTCTTTCTCAGTTTTAAAAGATAAGAGACCAACACTTGTTAAATCTTAAACCCCAGATTCATTTAAAAGAAATAAATGTGGTAAACGCCTTAGCAACGTATTAGTATCAGCTCGTGTTTCATTAGTACCCGTGATTACAAGCAAAACGCAATTTGTTCAATGGGATATAACACAAAATAAAAATAAATAACCAACTGATATATCTCGTGACTGTTTACTGTTGGTTAACACGAGAATCCAACAAATATCAAGAATCGATAGCGAATTCGTGTTTTTTCTGAAGTGTGATTGTTTCTAATTTTGCACTGTTGGTGGTTATTTGGATACAAAATTATTTACCAAAAACACAAAACCTTACAAAAATAGCCAGCTATAGCTTACATGCGTGTATACACCATTACAAAATTATTGCGTTGTAACATTGTGCCGCTAGATACCGCCACTGCTGGCCAAAGCAAATTACAGCAAAACTCAATGGGAGATCCTTGGTGCAATGGCGGCTAAATCGATCCTTGGTGCAATGGCGGCACTTCCTGTTGTAATGGTGTATATGTATCTAGTAACTCAATTAACTTAACGGGAAACTCTACTCTATAGGCCTATACAGAATTTGTAAATTAAAAAAGCTGAAGAAAAATGAATATCATGCACTCATAAAATTTATAACATTCTACAGTAAATATTTTTGTAGTAAAAAAAACAAAGAACTGATACTATAGGCACTTTGCGCCATACAACAAAAGTTGGAAAAAAGGACAAAAGTGTAATTAACAACGAAAGTTTAAAGTAGTTGGCAGCAATCCAATTCTAATATTATAAATAAATAAATTGAAATTTCATTATTTTTGGTTTCCTAGCTGTTATTACCTCAAGTTTTATCGTTTTATGAATAAAATGCACTTTGATATTTTAGTTTGTAACTTGTATATTATACTTATGTAATTTTTATCAACTTTTGTTGTGCTGCGCTAAGTCCCTATTTATGCTGGGTTGCAAAAGGAAGTCATTTTTGTATGCCGAAGCTAAGGCATATAAGACTATGACTTAAAGTGACTTAGCATGGCCATTGCACATAGGCTACTTTATGTACAAATTCTGCTTCAATAGTTGAATTATAGTTCTTCATTTACATCAAATATTTAGGTTAGCAGCGAATCCATTAACAAATATTTATTTCCTAAAACTTGGATTTACCTAATAAAACTGTGAATGGGATATTCCATAGTTTGGCGTATACACCACCATATATCAGGTTCACTTGCGAAAACAATTTTTATTGTAAAAATTACATTTCATATCTAATATAAAGTGTTGTAAATTGTAATTTACAATTGATTCTATGTGATTACTTTTTTAATTTTTTTTAAATTTGCAACATTTTAAAAATAGTGAAACTTTTGCAGCACACTTCATCCATGTTGTGACCATTGCATTGTATTTTTTTATTATACTGCATATAAATAAACCATTATTATTATAATTACTACAACTACCCTGATTATCGTTATGATTACTATTGTTGATAGTATAATTAGAATTATTATTATTATTAATCGAAATTTCCATAGACAACACACACAGGCTATGGCTAATTAACCATGACAATTGACACTGCATCTCTTCTACTAGAAAAGTATCTTTTACTTTCCCCGCCTTTTTCTTTATGCTAAAACGCCTTAATGTTTTCTCCTATGTCTCACAAAAACATTTTTAATCCTTATCATAGAGAGGCAAATGGAGTTAGCACCCCCAATTTTCAAGGAAATTTAGCTTGTTTTTTAATTGTTCAAGCCTAGGTCCTAGTGGTCATTTTGACACCAAGTTTGTCAATGTACGACCTAAGGTTCCAGGGAAGTAGGATAACAAACATATGTTTAAGAGCATAATTGTATTTAGCTTAGATAAAAGAAGAAGTCATTTTGAGGAAATTAATGTGGATATGAAAGATGAAGTTCTAATGTAAAAAAGTATTCCCAATTATGATAAATAAAAGGTTCAATATCTTAAATATATACACTGCTAAAAGATCAGGAGTATACTCAGCATAGCCGTTTTAGTAAAGAAACATTCAAAACCCTATATACCTGGTGATCGAGACTAATGTTAACTATTATGCATTGGCTGTGTCATACATCTAAAGAATCTACAGCTATAGTTAGTTGACCTCGGTTGAATCATAGGTCCTGTGCACATAAGCAGCTTTTGGACGCAAGAATGCTGCAATCTGCTTACATAAAATCTGTGATTTCTCATTCATGGTATAAGCTGAAATGACAAATTGACAATATGCTTAACTTCGGTTAATAAACTTTTGTTATTCCCTTTCCTTTGGAAAATACCAATTCATAAAGTGATTCTTCCTTTTAAAATGGAGTCACGGTTGTACAAAGTGTGGCCAGCATTGACATCCATTTTTAACGCCAGAACAGTGGCTAAGTGTATGCTATACCACCCTTACAGAAAATATCATGGTTATTACATGTTTTCAAACATGGTAAGAACATGTTTTGTACATGAAAATAATGC
>JAQIXP010001537.1:0-18037 GCA_034700285.1 Proteroiulus fuscus | reverse complement strand
CCTCGATAATGTACCTCGCGTTATTTCCACGTATTTGCCGGGTTACCTGAAAATGGGGGCATTAAATATACATAATGCATTACAAGTTTAAGTAAAACATAACCACAGTTTCTTTTACATGCATGTGTAATTTCAAAAAGCAATTTGAAATACTAAAATAAGGACAATTTAGTAATTTCTATTTTAAGTAATCAAAATTTACGTTTTAACTAATATTTTACAATACTGGTAGTTGTTATTATAATTCAATTAGTTTAAGACTTTGGAAAATACTTATTTACTCTTTATATATATAGGCCTACTAAAGCACTAAAAAAAACTTAAGATTACACTCCCCTTGGCCCTTTTAACAAATTCTATGAATTTTGAAACAATGAGTACGCCATAAGTGAGCCAAAAAAGAGTTTATTTAAATAAACTACATGTATAGGGTTAAGCCACTAGAGACTATATATTACTACTATAGAGGTCGCATGTAATACCATTTTAGTCGATCGATAAATCAGTGATAATTTTTATACTTTCTTATCATTCTAAAGTGCACAAGTAAAAATGGCGTCAGAATATAAACATAACAAGACATGCAAAAGCAAAGACAAGTGCCCATTTCAATATTTACCATCCATTTTAAACTTATAGCCAACATAAGCTTCTGTAAAAAAAATGATAGTATATCAAATTCAGTCTGCATGTTATCCAAGATAACAGAAGTACACGTCATATAGGCTAGGTCAATGCATCTCTAGTCCTATCAAGATCCACAGCTAATTGGACATTAGCAGGATATTTTTTTCTAGGTCTTGGAAATGGTCTTATCAGGTGGAAAAAAAAATTGAATAGAAAAGGAGTCCACAACATATTCCTATCATAATGATATATGAAATGAAAGTGAAGTGGAAGAAATAACAGTTTCAGCTTAAGAAATGGGAACGAGCTATATACTGAGGTTATATCCTTGCAAGTGCTGAGTACATGGTAGCATTAATTTATTGCTGGCAATAAAATGTAGATGGTGCGAATGAAATTTAGGCCAAGTAGCTTAGTATAACGAAGATTCTATACTAACAGAAGCTAAAATATGTCTTGAAATGCAAGATGTAAGAGTAAAAAATGTAAAAAACATTTGGTGGGAGTACTGCTTACATATACACCTCAAAGCACAGGCTCTATAGCAATTGATTTTAAAAGTTAAAAACTTTTAAAATCATACTTTTTTTTCGGCAAAAATAATGCATTTCAAAATTAAGTAGAATGAAAAGTGTATATTACGTTCTGCAGAACAGCAAGCTGCTAACTTAAATTTCTATAGAAACATGATCAGTTTCTGCAGATATTGTGATGAAGTTTTAGTTTCCTGCAGAACATTTATGTAATTTTTCTTTCAGAAATTCGTCACATGATTTCTGTAAAAAACATTTCTGCAGAAACTTTATCATATAGGCCTATCCATGGTTAGATTTGCAGACCCAATAGGACATGCAAGTCTACGTGTTCCATGAACGCTGATATTTTGGCATTGCATTTTCAACCAAATCCATGTATTCAAGACACACTATTTATTGATTGGTGGGCTCAAATCCAATTGCAATTTCCATGCCTTTCCTAATTTTTCATACTCTCTACAACCCACTTCTTTCAATGTGGGACTTTTCCTTACATTGAAAAAAATACACTTCAAGAGGCAAATTCTTGCTATCATGTATTTCCAAAAAAAATATGAAAGTAAAAGTAAAATCTGCCGAACTTGTTTTCCTTTTACCTGACTATATATACAGGTCACTGACAACCTAAGTAAACTCTATACATGTTCCTTTATTGGCTAAGCTAGTAAAACGTTATTCAACAAATTTGCATATCATGATTCATGAGCGTTATTATTCAATGCAATTTCCAAAAAAATTCACTAGTTAACCCTTCTCTTTCACACGCATGTTTTGATAAGCTAAATTGTCATTAGGTCAAAATTCTCATAAAGACTTGCATAGTGTATGCATTAGTAATTAAAACACTGGCGGAAGCAAGGTCAATTAAAGAAAGTTTACGAAGTTTTTGGCAAGGCAACCATTTTCAAGCAAACAATGGTCAAATGCACAAAATGAGCATATACACGCACTTCCCTATCAAATTCAGTTGAATGGCCTTCAGGTGGTAAAATACCTTCAGTATGAGTCATACCAAAATGCAACGGTTGGGAGCACAAAGCATTTAATTCAAACATTTAAATTTCAAATTGCAGATTACGTGTTATGTCTTTGTTTCTAGGTTTATAACCGCCGCCATCTTGTTCACCATCTTTAACAAGGTGTACGTAGGCAGTGTTTTGACATGTGTGCACACTAGTGCAAATGTATAGCCCATTTACAATTTAAAATTCATTTAAATGAGGCCATGGAGAGGCTCTGTCAATTAATTAACACAAAAAGAGTTAAAAATAGTAAAAATAACAGTTTGTCAAGCCTTTGTGGCAGCTCTTGTGTCTTATGAAATACTATTTCCTTAAGCACATATGGCACTATTCAAAATAAGGTTAAGGGGCTGCCCTCGACCTCAAATATGCAGGCGCCCAGACACACCCATATATCACAAGAGGTCACCAAAATAGCATGCCAAAATTCACTAAACTGTCTGCATTTACAAAACAGCAATTTTGCGCAGGTATTTCTCTGATAGTTTATACTTACAACAGAATAGCAGTTATAAAAATTTATCAAATACATCATTTAGTTATATATACTTTTTTCAAATAAATATCAGGATCGACAAGAGAGTACTACAGAATTCAAATAAACCATTCACATGAGCCAGTTATCGATTACCTAGTTATGACAGCAAAATGAAGTCAGTTTACTTGCATGCTTGAACCGAGAACTAATTGGATACTCTTCAGTTCATTTTGAGTTGATTAGAGAACTTTTAAAGTCAGAGTAACCTTAACTTTGCTCATTTTACACCTGGTGACCAGGAAGGAAAATACAGGTTTAGTGCAATATTGATCAAGTACCAATGGAGCATACATGTGCAAACTATAGCATCTTTCAATTCAATTCAACTCACAAGTCAGTAGGTCTACCCTACCCTGGTTGGTATAGGTGCAAAATGAACAAAGTTATTGTTTGTCGGATCATTGTAACATGATTTTTGTTTAAATTTTAATGCAAATTGAACAATCCATAAAATCTTAACTTAACACTTCAATAATTCAGTATTGATCAGGGAAAAATTAACTTTCAACAGAATAAAAAGGCCCTCGAAAGAGGCTAATTTCGCAGTGATCAGCATCTACATGCATACATGTACGAATGTATTAATCAGCCACAGATATCCAATTATAATGGAAACTTGCATAACAACAGTAACATATTAATTCCCATCTCATTAGCATAAATTAGATGCTATTTTTAAACCAAAATTTCGTGTATGAAAGAAACAAAAAATCCTCGAGTGTGCACCACACACCTGCCACGAATTCGTTTCCACTTGGAGCTCCTCTGGCGTCCCAGTCGATATGACTTCATTGAAATTCTTCAGAAATTCTGTCACACCACAATACCTTAAGCCCACGACTTGTTGATGTAACATTCACACCACAAACAGCAACAACAACAACAGCAGCCGCGGAATCAATGTAATCCAAAGGCTTAACTCTTTGATAGCATTTAACAGAAACGTAACAACGTTTGATTAGCATTAAAGTAGAACCTGTTCCGTACATAGCCCGAAAATCCAGCTTTTTTTTCAAGCGCAACACGTCGGTCCAGCGAAAAGCTAAACTGGGAATGAGGGAAAAATGGAGAGAAATTGAATGGGGAGAACCCTTTGCGTGAGAGACTAGTTCACATACGAATAAAGGATATCCTATAGGGCAAGCAGAAGCTAGCTGGCTAAAATAGAGAGTCATGACTCATGGCAGCCATTAAGTTAACGTAATGGGAGTAAACCATTATCATAGGAAGAAAAAAAATGGGAGATAATCAACTATAACTCCCTCTAATTAGATGGACAGAAAACGAGCAAATGGCACAAATGGCTGACAAAAAACCAACCATCATATCCAATCTAAGAACTACTATATAAGCAATTTATCACGAAATAAATTTGTTAATAGGCCTAGTTATCATTCAGAAGGGTTGTTACCTTTTATCTTCTCGTCAACATTTTCAGGTCATATTTTGAAGGAATTTCAAATATTTAAGATAATGGGTGCCACATTCTCTGAATTTTTAAATAAGACAATTTTTAAAAGTTATAAATTTTTTTTTCAAAAAAATAAAATTTTTAACACAAATGAAATTCTGTTACAAGACTAACTTGGAAAGTGAAACGTTATCACCGGCAATATTTTTTATATAATAATGAATTATGTTTTAATAGTTATCATGAAAATCTATAGATTCAAGTGGTATCACATCAGTTGTTTTCGATAACTTTTATCAAAAAACATTGTACAAATTGTTATTTATTCAGATATTGATTTATATTTAGGCCTATACTACATATGCATTGCCATAAAATTGTAGTATACCCTGTTTAACGAAAGAATGAAATGAAAATGTTACTTTAACATGAGAAATCATTACAAGTATGATTTCCACTACAATAACAACAATTGTTAGGAGAGACCAATCCACAAAAAGAAGAATGCTCATTGATTTCTTTGCAATTCACTCTTTTGTTGAACCACCAATAGCAAGAATAAGATACTAAATGTTATGCATAAACTACTGAATGCATAATCATACAGGCACATGAACTAGGATTTAAAACTGTAAATTAAACAGCTTGTTCTAATCAAAATTAATTCTTTGTATAAATTGTTAATAAATTATTACCATAATAAGCTAATTAAAAATAAACAATAAGTTCAACCCTGCTTGATATCGGAAAACAATTTATTATTTTGAATTCCCCTCCTGGTTCAAAATGAACGTGGTCTGCCAACGTGGAGTTTCTCCCACGAAATTGGACCCCCATCAGGCCACGTCATGTTAACACATCGAGGTACCCTTACTACACACACTCCCAGTATACCCTACCCCTAAAACCCCATTCATACCAAATCCAAAAAAAAATAACTAGGCCTAGTAGGCCTATACATTTACCCCAACAAGCCAAAAGAATGATTCACCACAAAATTATTACAATAGCATTCTAAAGCACAGACTATTTTTTCAACATTATATAAGAGTAGACAGGTGGTCCAAACAGGAGTGGCCACTCTGGTACACAAGCACAAAATCCTATAAATTTTCCTTTAAAAATATTTCATTGGGAACTTTAGCACTATAACAACAACAACACAGAAAAGTCGAGAAATATGCATGAGATTTTTGTAAAAATTGTATTGATCCATTTTAATATTCCTGAACTGGCATGTATAAAAAATGAAGAAATCGGAAAATTCGAAAAGATCCAAAATAGAAAGTAAAAGCTAATTAAAATAGGTTATTTTCATGCAGGCTAATTAAGTAATATACACAAACAAATAATTTGATTGGTTATCATCTAAATCACACCCAAAGGTAAATTCAATACACTTTCAAAGTTCATTTAATAATTTAAACTAAATAGCAAATGTTCTTTCCAAAAGTGTTCCCAAAAGTCCATCAAAGGGAAAATCTCACATCAAGAAAACATACCAATTTTAAATACAAACTTTCACTACTGATAGTAGTCAATTAGTGTGATTATGGATTCGAAATTTGTCAAGGATTAAATGTATGGCCTACACCATTTTAATTGATATGGGACTCCTAAGATGGCAACGAAAATTATCACAAAAAAAGCATTTTCCATTATGCACCTGGACTTACAATTCCATTAAAACTAAAATGTAGCCTAAGCCTACATTTATGGTGAGAGAGGGGGGAGAAGAAAATTTTTTAAAAGTTATGGATTAAATACCATCAAAAAATCACCTGGCTTAAAAAATTCATACATGGAAGATACCAACAGAAGGTCCATCCAGATAAAAGGAAAGTGTTTCATCTGCCATATGCAGTCTAAGTCTGGTTCCTCTTAAATTTTGCCCCACATGACCTTTCCACAGCTTTGGGGAGCACCTGCTGGGGCCACAATGATTTTACAAGTTCCAGGTATAATAAGAAATGGATGAATAACCAACACACACGTAGCCTTATACACTAGAACACAGCATGAAGGGTTCTTCATTATAGGCCCAACTTTATCCATGAATAAATTATAGGCGTATATCAAGCCAGAACTTTGATGAAAATTTGCCAAAAACATTTCTTAGACTCCAAGACACAACAGGCAATTTTCCCCAAATTTTATCCTTATCTTATGACTAACTTACATTGTTTGTTGGTGGAAAAATTCAGTACTTCTTCGTAAAAGCAAATTAGTTTTATATTTATGGTGACACAAGCACCATCATGCCACATAGTCAAATGTTTATTAGATGGAGAGGAGAGAGATCAGGTGCTGACATTTTTCTTATAATAATTAATATTCTAAGAATTTTTATGGACTAATTTTTCAAATTTTAAGTTTTTTAATAGAACTTTTGTGAGACTGTATAACCTAATATTACCATGAATAGTATTTTTCACATTATCTTAGAAACCCTGTCACCAAGCGCATGGATACAGCTGCACGCATACAATGCGCAGAACATTGGCTTGTGCAGAACTCTTTCGTGTTTACGTAGCTACACACTTACCATTCCAATGATTCAATGCAGTCAAAGGGTTTCTAACATAATGTGAAAAATACTATAGCCTATATAAGTTTTCTGAAAATATGACAAACCTATAAATTTTGAAATACTGGTATAAAGGAATTAGTTCTGAAACATTAGTAATTATAAAATTTATTTTAAAATATATGGAAAATATGAAAACCATGCCAATATTAAATATTAAAATGTATAAGCAGATAGGCTATATTTCCAATTTATGGGTTATAGGCCTATAGTTTTTTGTTAGGTTAGGTTAGGATTTTGGAAAGTTGCAGGGGGGTTTCCAGGTGGCCGTTTCTATGAAGAAAAGACAAAAATGGTGGGATGGGCTGGTGTTACCTTTAATTTGTGAGAAAAAAGTAGGCCTACACTAAACTTGCTAAAATATACATGTATACATAGGTTTAAACACGTATTTGGTCCTCGAAAATCCCAACAATTTTCTTCCAGAATTTTGGCAGCTAGTTGAAAATATTTGGTACAAAATTTACTATAGATGCCAGTAAAAACCCACCTGCACTACAACCTCAAACTTTGTGTCCCAATGCATTTTTTCGACTTTTAAAAAGGATCATAAAGTAACAATAAACTTGGTTTAATGGATTCTAACACTTTCCTGAAAATAAACAATGTGCTCTAAGCATAACATTTTCGAGAAATAGCCTGATTCCCATAACACAAAACTAAACAAAAGTATTAGTTACGAAAAAAGAAAAGTTACAAAAATACTTTGAAAACCCCGAAATAAATCCACAACCTGGCCCAGAAAAGTTATGGGGTGGTGAAAAACCGTTGCACTGATTGACAATCGACATCTTAAGATATTAGTGTTACACAACTGCAGGGTTATTTTATAGCAGAAATTAGAACACAACATGTGTTCTCTATAATTTTTATTGTAACTATTAAATACAATTTGTGTAAACTTGTTTCAGGTGAAATGTTTAACAAAAATATACACTCAGCTAGATGGCAGAGATAAACAGAAGAGTTGAAATTGTGCCTAATCTAGTGCAACGATTAATTTGAGTTGGCCAGTTCCGATACGTCAACATCATACTCTATAATTACACGATAAACTCTCTAACGGGTTACACAAGAAAAACAAAACAGTTCCACGAAAAACCACGATGGGCCTTCTAGCATAAACAAAGAACAAGTTAGGCTTAGCCAAAATTCTGAGAAAGCATTACAGATGAGCTTTCACCTTTCCAAAATGATGTGTTTGGTGAACTTGCAAAAAGTGCAAAAGGTAATTTGAATGACAGAATACTTGGTAAAAAAATCGAATTCCTGCACTATAGGTATGCAATGCACCGTGCAATAATTATTTGTCTATCAAGCAATCTTATGTGTAATTATAATTAAGTTGCAAGCAAATCCATTGCATGCAAGGATTGTCCATAAATCACGTTTGAATTTGTAATGGAAGTGGGGGACGGATATCAGTAGAGGGACAGATAATAAAAAAGATAAACAAAAATAGGAATTAAGATGTCAATTGGTGTTACCATTCAAATATTTAGTTGCAAACAGCGTTAAGTCATAGAAAATGAGTTAATGAATTGCAGTGTGCATATGTTTTAACCCATGTTTTACTGTGGCTGCGATTGTACAAGTACAGTTTAATACATGTAGGCCTACATACATAAATAAATACTCCATTTCAGAAAAGTATTAAAGCCAAAATAAATATATAGGCCTATCCAACATAAGGAAAAATGATGGCCTGTCTTTTGGAAAATACTAACAAGTAAGTGATTTTTGAATAATGGTAAGCCTGCTAAAAATATTAATATTAAGGGGAAAGTCCCACTTTGAAAGAAATGTGTTGTAGGAACAAAATAAAAAGTTATAAAATTCATGGACATTCCAATTTGATTTGAGCCTACCAATCATTAAATAAAATGTCCTGGATACAGATTTGGATGAAAATTTAAGCCCAAACAGGCAGCAATTTATGGACAGTTATATGTAGCGCTCTCTACTAGTTAAAAGGCATGAGTTCTCATGAAACACGTAGACATACATGTCCTAGAGGGCGCGTAAGTGTGAACAACTTAAATATCATTTGTTACAAAGTGGGACTTTGAACCACTTTCCCTTTAATGCCTTTTAAACTATTGTGTTTTTAATTTAAAAAGCACTTGTTGCCAGGTGAGACTGTCCTTTCAATAGTTAATTAAAACAAAAATTATTTTAAATTAGCAATACAATAAAAATAGTATAATTAATGAAATATGAATTGGCAACAGCTTCAGAAGCTAATTATACCATTGCTATTTATTGTTAATTAGGATTTAAAAAATTGCTTAAATTATGCAGAATTTCCCTTTAAGTCTATATTATATCATATTTTTGTAAACCTCACAAAAATGTAAAAATACCGACTCCCAAGCAAACAACATAAATGGATAAACTGGCATTACTAATGACAGAACAATCTTAACACAGACCTTGGTTCAGTCAAGGTAAACCAGGCCTGCAATTGTTTTATTGGGCCTAACCTATGATTGTGTAACCGATAACCAGGCCTCATAAAAACTTACAAATGTTGTCAACATTTGAGATGTTTTAAAAACCATCAACTATAAGACCTACTGTAGGTCTATGTGTGTATCTGAGTAAGTAATACAAAGGTATGAAAATACTTTACTTTAGGAGTCATTTTTTAGCTTTTAAGTCATGCACATAGTCAGTGACCAGTCCATTTTATTAGTAGATTCCTTAAGTTAAAAGGTAACCAATGGCTACTACACAAGAAGCATCCCATTTCATTAAAATAATGCACCACACCTTACTATCTCCAGGGAAAAGTGGCTTTTGTATAAAAACCAAATTTTTTTGAAAAGCTACATCACTATGGCAATAGCACGTAATAGTTATTAAATCATCAATGAAACAATACAGAAAGAGTTGACCATGATGGATTAAGTCTGAAACCATTACTAGCCATGGAGCCTAATGACTTTTTTCACTTAATTTTATGTAGGAATATCTAGGATTCGGCACCACAGTATACAATCAGCACCCCTTACATGCTATTACACAAAACTGCATGAAAAATACAGAAAAACTCAAAGTCAAACTGTGCATAAAATGGGCATTTAAAAAGTGCTCTCGACAGGCAAATGCAGTTACATACAGGAAGTCATGGCAACTAAAAGAATTACAGAAGTTTATATAGGCCTATCAAAGTTTATGATAGCCTATCATTAGGGAGGCATGTGAAGTATGATGATCATGTGACTACTGCATAAAGAGGGTACATTAAATGTGTCAAATTTAAGGTCAGCTTGAATAGTAACTAGGCCTATTAGGAAAGTCCTGCATGCAGTTAATAAATTTAAAGAAAGCTCTGACCAATTAAACAATGTACTCTTAGTGCCAGTTGCTCCAAGAAGAGTTAACATTAACCCAATGTTAATCTTAGGTTTTCTCTAAATTCCTGAATTTCCATTGGCCCAAATCAGTCACATGATCAAAATAACCCAAGGTTAAGACTTCTGTTGTTGGTACAACTGGCCATTAGGAGTTTAAGCAAACCAAAATATCAATGAGATTTAACAAGGAAGTTGCCCATTTAACAAATGCAAAGGCCAAAAAAGAAAGCAAAATGGCAGAATATGGTATAGCAATCAATCCCAAGCAAAATAATGCAGATCTGCGCAAACAACCGGACTGTTTAGCAAGCAAACCACGCAAGCGACTCTTTGACATATCAGAGGATCCACATTACACCAGAAAGAGCGCCCACACTCTTCAGTACAGGAGAACTACTGCTCTTACAGGCCATATTATTTCGACCCAACCCAATCCAGGGGCCAGCCATATTTGTACAAGGAAATAATTAGGCATACAAATAAAAACTATATAAAATAAAATAAAACCTGTCTTCTGATAGAGCTTACCTGCTGACCTTTCTCTTAAGTGAATGTTTCGTCATTACTTCCAACCGACCAAACTGAACAAACTGCTAATGTTGTATCCCTAACTTTTACACACATTTGTACACGTACCATACGGTGTATCTAACCAAATACAGCAGCTGGTGTACAAGCAGCACAAATTATTCCGGGAAGTCTGCTTATGAAAATAAAAAAGTTTTTTCGGCTACATGTAATGTAGCTTTGAAGCCAAGAACGATGAAACAGTGAACCCTTATTTCCCAACAGATTTTCAGGATATTTCTCTCTCAGAAAAACAAAGTAAAAATACATAAAATGTCGTTGATGTTGATGCACTACACGCACCTTATTCCCCAGAAAAAGATAACAAGTTTACTATCGGATGAGTAAATTGCTAGCAAATAAAGTTGCATTTATTGCACGAATCTAGTAGCAATTTCCTCCTCGTATATTCCATAAGAGTAATGAAGCACATTGACAGCACCACTATTCCAATGATAGGCCTATGAAAACTACATACACTTCGGCCCATTTTTCGAGCAAAACACGACACAAGTGATTATAGACCTACACAATATAAAAAAGTCCACGCCTGAAAATTGATATTTTGATCTTTCTCACAACATCAACTTCAAAATCCCAGATTGAAAGTGTGTCGTAAAAGTGCTCGGATCAAAAATCTAGCTTTAGGCCTCCTTTTTTAAACGAAAAACACACGACTCGACTCAACTTTGCGCACTTGCGAGGAAACAAACCAGCAAACTTTTGCTGTTTGCTTCAAGGAAAAGTATACAACATATGGTGAAAACAGCTGAACTTTTTTGGGGTAATATTTCTATTGGAGAATAAAGTTACACTCGCAACCAGTAAGAGTATACTTGACAAGAGGACTCGACAAGACTGCCAAGTAGCAGGCGAAAAAATAGGGTCACAAAGTTAGCCTCCCAAGAGGAACTTGTTATCGCAGAACAAATGGTAATAATAATATTTAACAAACTCACATTAAATTCTGTCCAATTAGATGTTAATCAGAGCCAATTCAACAATTCATTCACCCATACAATAATAATATTCTAGACTATTTATTTAATTTAACAATTGATAAGTGCAAATGGACAGTTTTGGGCGCCATTTTAATTTTTAAAAAATGATAATTACATTCAACGCCACCAATTTTTAATGGAAGTTAGTACAGGGTTGCCCTAACAGGGTTCATACTGAAATTGTCTAAGTGGGCTACCCATGACTTTTTCTAATCAAATTTGATTAGAAAAAGTTAATATAGAAACATTTATTTTTCAGATCTGACAATGTTAATTAAAACCACAAAACCACAATAAAATTATAAAGCAGTGGCGATATTTTGAACCTGGAATAGGAATTTATATGGGCCTATTTACAAAAATTATTACGAAATAATGAAATGGTATTATACCACATTAAAATCAACATTGTAGGCCTATGTAAAATGGTTTTTATTATAGTTGGTTCCAATAACTTTGAGCCAACAAAGTTACACTTTTACCTGAGTAAAACCTTTTTTCAATAAAGCAGGTAGACCTAATCCTGTTTAGTTTCATGAACTTTTAATTATAAAAAAAATAATTTTTGAATATATCCTTATAATAAATGAATTTAAAACGACAGTAATGTAAGCTTACAAAATTTATGAGCCTGAGCAAATTTGACTTTACAGGTCAAAAAATCCAGAAAGAATGAATAGGCTACAATTCACTATTCACTGTGCGTAAAGTGTGTTTTCCCCAGCTTGTCCTTAATACTCTGTGAAATTTAATAATTAATTTCCAAACTATTTTACAAACATGACAGACATGAGTACAAGATTAAGCTACTGCCCATTAGGTCAGGGTAGGCCTCTATTAAAGATCTGGACACATTTACAACAAAGTTCCCCGAAAAATTATCTCCAGCTCTCAAACTAATACCCCAACAAGTATTTACACACAGGAATAGTTGACCTGTGGTCATGGAAAGTTCACAGCAGGACAAAATATGAGGACAGATGTTAGGGATCAACGAGGAGAGACCTTTCAACAATAAAAATGTGCTTTTTCAAGTTTATTCATGCACTAAATTTTCATTCTGATTCTTACCACTGGTTCAGTAGCCAAGCTGATCTGATTAATAGCCTATAACTTTGTTAAATGGTGTATGATTTACGATCAATTAAGAGATTTACCGCAAAATGAATATGCCTAAATATTTTTCTGAACAGCAATTCAAGGATAGCCTATTGGCCTATAGGTCCAGTTATCAACCTCACAGTTTCTTAAGCATGAACATGGCGCCCTCTGGCACAAAGGTATATCCAAATGCCATACACACAAGTGTGGAAGATGCATTTGTATGCCATTTTGAATTTGAAATGTATGAACAAATAAATAAAAGAGAATGAAAATAATATCTTCCAGCATTTTTAAATACCAGTATTTAAGGAGGTCACTGCATAAAGTGCAAGTTGCCTATAAGTTACAACCAGGAAGGACACTTTCATACTTTACATATTTTCCCAAAGGATTCATGTCGGCACATTAGGCCAAACACTTTACAAAGAAAAATAAAAAAAATTGAGAGGAGGGGGGGAATTGAAATGATAAAATAATCAACAACCAAATACATATTTCCAGATTTTTTCCCAACCAAGGAGAACAACAAAGCTTGTCCAAATGGTAGGCCTAAACGACATCCATTATTGGAGGACACTTCCGAGTGCTATTTTATAAAATGCATTAGCAACCATTTGTGGTTTATACACACGTTGATATATTGTTCACAATTTTGGCTACATGTACTTTTGTATCTGAAATCTAAGTAAAAATGACCTTACTATAAATACATCTTGAAAGTAAGTTTTTTTGGAAACAGCCTTACTCGGCATATTCATATAAACTGGGTCAATCCTATATTGCCGCTCTTTTATAGACAATTTTTGTTATTAGCATACACATACACGTACTAAATTGTATGGAAATGAAACTCGTGTGCATTTTATATGGACCATCAAAAAAATCCTTCCTTCCTATATTATCCTGGCAAACACTTAATGACTGCCTACAGGTGACACTGATGTCGGGTCTATGAAAATAAAAACACAATACGACCGATAATCAAAATGCCAAATAGGAACTCCACCCAGTGCTTGCTTTACTCAAGGATCGTTAAATTCATGCAAATAAAACGGCAAAAACCATGTCAAAGTTCCAAAAAGATCATACATGCATGTTCATATGCAGGCTGCTTAGGTCATCTCAACTGACAGCACATCGGTCACTTTCAATAATTTACTGAAGGGGCATTAAATGCATCACTAGCCTTCAATGACATTTTCATAAATAACACACATGCGTCAGTACAGCTTTATATGAAGCCATTGATTATCCAGAATTGAACAAAAACGTTCAAAAGAGTAAATGCAGACATATGTATGTTTAAAAGAAAGAAAATCTTTTGTAATTATGTAAATAATTCAGAAAAATAATTCAAGCCACTAACTAACTCAAAGCCTGGATTTTTGCCACTTTTTTTTAAAATTCCATGGAATGAATCCCTAAAAAAACTTTTTGCCAAACGATGTAACAACACAGTGTGAGAAAATTACCCAAAATTTCTCGTTCTGCTTAGTTATGAAAAAGTGTATAATATTCTTTTAATCTGATGCTCTAATCAACGTCATAAGGCTATGCGTTTCCTTCCCAACATGCATCGCTCCCCTCAATGAGTCGGCTCTTTTTACCTACTCAACGAGGCGAGCAAAGCATGCTGGGAAGGGAAGGCAGAGCCTTATCTACTTTTGTATAATCCATTAACATAATTAATATTCAAGTAATTCAAAAAGTA
The DNA here is from genome assembly GCA_034700285.1 of Proteroiulus fuscus. Lineage (NCBI taxonomy): Eukaryota > Metazoa > Arthropoda > Diplopoda > Julida > Blaniulidae > Proteroiulus > Proteroiulus fuscus. The sequence goes on along the minus strand of JAQIXP010001537.1, from coordinate 3,574 downwards.
TGCCAATAAATTTCTAATCAAAACAGTACCATTTATTGTATTTCATTTGTTCACAATGTGAACATGACCATCAGCAACAGCGCCCAAAGTGTGCCTCACAAGCGCCAAAAACAAGATGGCGTCTATTTGCTTTTTTGTAATTATATAGCATCAAAATGTATTCCTCAATGAACTGCAACATAAACTGTTAACCCCTCATTGACTAAATAAACATTCCAGAGATTATTGGAAAACATTACAGGCCTACTTTCTAGGTGTGTTTGTACAATAGCCTACAAGAAGATGGTAGACAGTCGCCATCAAATGATCGTATATGCAATGGCACGCCCAACCATTAATAAAAAAAACTGAAAGTTGATTATGAGAGAAGAAATAACGGAATTTAGCGTAGGCCATATAACATGGGTTACCTCTCATATTTACATTCAAGAAGATACTTAATGGAAAAACAATGTTTTCTTATAAAAACAAAGTTTCAGGAACTAAAATCATGGCGATTGAAAGCATTGTATTCCTCGAGGAAGGACACTGGCATATTAAAATTTAACATTTCCAATTAATTGGACATTAAAAAGCATTGAATGGCTTTTAAGAAAAAACTTTCCTATTTAATTAAAAAAACTAAAACAATAAATAAATCATTTTAAATAAAATCTGTTGACCCTCTATAAATCCTGCTGAACTCCCTTGATTGTATAGGGTCTACCAAGTACTACATACTACCGTTCAACAAAAGAATGAACTGAGAAAGAAACCAACCAGTCTACTGGTCTCATAAATTAATTAGCCTATAGAAAAGTAGTTGCATTGATGACCACTCTGAAAAAACCTATTAACTAACGGTAGGCTATACTAACCACATTTTTTGCTCACATAAAAGTTCTGGAAACATGTTTATTAAATCTCCTCACGATTGACTGCTGCATTATGGGTAATTCACATGGCTAACAGAGGAAATGGATGATCCAATGTCAGAGTAGGCCTACCGGTATTTATGGATTTACCATGTCATTCTAATGGGTGGCATAAGTAACCAATAATAAATAGTAGGCCTAAATAATATAGGGTCTATTATAACTTTTACTTAAATTGTGATTAAATGTGAATTCTATGAACTACTTTAAACATGGTTTGATTTTAATCATGATACCAGTCCACTGTGCCATGGTATAAATAACTGATGCCTTAAACCAACAATAGACCCTATTAGGCCTACTTTCCAGCATTTTTACACAAAAACTGGTAAACTAGCACTTACATACTGATGCTAAATCAAAAATGTAAAATTCAAATGGAAAATTCAAAGCTCAGAGTAGCTTAAACAACAAAAACGAAACTTGCAATAAGTATAGAAACCAACAAAATGTGCAAGTGAAATCCACCTGGTGGGCAACCAGCTTTTCACAAATATACATTTCACTTATTTAACATACAGGTGACAGTGCCCCCAAAGTCCATTTGATTCTCAACAATTCCCCCCCCCCCTCCCTCCAAAAAAAAAAACTACAGCGTTTTTTCAAAGTTAAAAACCAAGGCGGGAGGGGAGAAGTCTGGAGAGTAGAATATTTTCCCTTCTGTTATATAAGTTATCCAAATCCCCCTCTCCTTCCCTGCTTATTTCAGTGAACGCCCTGCACACAGGCCACAAACCCTAAGCTTTCAAATCTACCCTGCAGAACAGATGGCGATAGTGTTCGGTAGTCCACCCTTAGTTCGGTACTGCATTTAGCCCACAAAAAAGATCCTTGGTTTCGAATTAAGGGTGGTTGTCCATTCACTAAAACTCCTTAAATCCCATACACACAGACGAAGGCCAGTTATGAGGGATGAGTCAGAAGCAGGGAACCGTGGAAGATGCTGATGAGATAGGTGGCACCACTTAGCACCACATACCATTTTGGCGCCACACGCCATCGCAAAAAAATGCATCAGTGCCAATACAAAACAAACCACATTTTGCTCACTTGGCCTATATTTTGTTTCATTAGAACGTGGGAACAAGGAAGGTGCTATTTTACACTTCAAAAGCTAGAACCATGGACCCTTCCCACACACACACGAGCACGTGCGAGCGTTAGACATGGTCACACAACTGACCACTGTTGTCAAAGAATTCAAATGTATGGAACGAAAACCTGGGATGGAATAAGTAAATCGCAAGTGATCTTTAAACTAACAAACAATCACAATAACCCTAGGATCATAAGATTTTCATTAAAGTTACACTTTGGCAAAGTGATCGAAAAGCTCACTCAGGACACTGATAGCCTCATTTTGCTGCATGCCACACCACTCAAAACAACTAAAACGAGAACATGAGATCAGAAAAAAGCATCATAAATTAACTAGTAGACTGAACATTTTCAGAGTTGATGGTTAAAAATACATGTTAAGATAGTAGCCTACTCAATTAATGTGCCCAGGCAATACATCATAACCATCAAGTGGATGTATTTTTCCATTGTTCTATCCTATGCATAAAAATGTCTTGCATAAAATCTAGGTCATTTCCAACATCCCCGGTTTAAATGCATATTTTATGATTTCTGATATGGATTATATATGTCAGATAGAGACTACCAGTGGTCAATAGACAATACAGACACAAATTGTATAGCTTTGCACACGAAGAAAGCCAGAAATGATGCATAGGCCTATGCATGGTTAACTTTTTAAAAGAAGCAAACTTTACTACCACAGAACCAGCTATATTCAGCACTACTCAGGTTTTTTAAGGACTTTACAACTTTGCTAATCCACAAGGCTCGTAATCAATTGAAAAACAAGAATGTTTAAAATTTTAAAGTAATTCATGCATTAACCAGCATTTTCAAGTAAAAAAAAAACCCCTTTATGGTATAAGGGTAAATTTTATCACTATAGGCTAGGCCTATATCATTTTAACCAATGCAGACGCCCAACCACCTTTCCCTCAACCAAACGCAAACGTCATTTATGGACGTCCCACTTCAAAAAGAAGTTCCACAGTATACCATAAAATATGGTGCCAAAATGTTGGTAACTGCACGCTTGGGTATCAGCAGTCCAAATGCAACCTAATTTATGGACGACCCATAAGCAAGAAACCAAAATATTGGTACGATTCGATGGTTTAATTCAGAAGTGGTGAATTTGCAAAAAGTGGGTTTTGAGATAATAGCGTTTTCTTGGAAAAATGGTATAACTTAGACATAAACAATGTTAAAAGGCTGAAATTTGGTGAACAGATAGAACAATATAGCCTATATATTTTATAGGGAATGTGTTAATTTTTGTTAAACAATTAAATTAGTCCATTAATTAAGTAATTTGTGAAAGAAAAGGCTTACAAATGCAAATTCGCCCTTTTGACTTTAACTAATTTTTCAGGAATGCAAAATAAATTAAGTGTGAAGTCGCCTATTTGCACATCCATGAGTTTTCCTATTGAATATAAAGGGATGCAATAACAAAAAATGAAAAAAAAAATAACGAAAATTGTCAAATTCGCCACTATTTTTTTTAATAAAAATCCAGGTATGGAGAAATTTTTAAAATGTAAACTGACGAATCGTACTATTCACCACTTCTAACT